>QRFJ01001038.1:662717-762955 GCA_006176705.1 Cocos nucifera
TCCCGTTGTTCACACTGAGCTCCTACAAAAGTTATTGGTATCGAGAGATATCTTGAGGTAGAGGAAACTAGGCATTTATAAGGTGTGTTAGGAGGAAGAGGTTTTCCTTTTTTAGATGTAGGACTATAAAAGATGTATTCTAAAGAAAATGGATGGTTGAGATGAAAAACAAAAGAAAATAGATGGATGAGATGAAAGGAAAAAGAAAAAATAAGGCAAGAAGGAGAGTTATCGTTAAATCTTATATTCTTTCTCTCTAAAGATTTTTTTTTTCCCTCTTTGCACGTTGCAGCTCGCATCGTGGCTAGTTGCTATTTCCGCATTTGCATGCGTGACCCCACATTTGCCTCTTGTTCCTGATGGTCCAATTGCTCCCATGTTTTCCATTTTTAAAACCAAACCCAAAGTTTAGAACACAGGCCCATTGCTATTTACGCTTATGCGTTCCCACATGCTCCAACCAAATCAATTGCATGAACCTTCGTGACTCGATTGTGCTGCCTATACACCTAATTGCAGAACCCTTATTGCCTTTAAATTTTTGATGGGCCCACTCCAAAGATTTAAATTACATTAAAAAATTTCCTCCAAAAAACACGTGATCCACTTCTCTTCTTTCCCTTTTTTTATTTTTTTTCTTTTATTCATTAGATCTAACCACGGACATCTTTGTATCTTTGGGCATTATCGTGCATGGAACAAGCCTGAATTTGAAAACTAAAGCTTCATCTGCATGTGTGGAAGGCCATTTTTAGTTTGGTTGCAATTAAGACTTTAAATTAATTATTTCTATAAAAGATCATAAAAAGTTATCAAAATATAAATAAAAATAAAATAGCAAGATTTTAATACTTTTATATTATAATTAATGTATCATATACTTTTATGTATATAATTAATATATTCAATCAACCGGCCATTGCACTTTTTCATTTTTCTTGCATGACCAAGACCGCTACCAGGGCTGCTTAGGGAGACTGCTTCGGTACAAAAATAATTTTTTCTCAGGGCTTCAAGGCTTTGCCAGCAGTAGAGGTGAGCCAGATATTTTTAGCTCCTCGGATGGTCTATTGATATTTCGGCCATTCTAGCAAAAGCTCTTTGGCTGCTGAGGAACTTTGAAAGCAAGGGCATGCATTCATTGGTGGAATCTCGAGATGAAGCAATTCAGGGAATGCACTTTTTCAATCAGGGATGCTGAACTTCTTTAAATCATTTTTGAAATGGGTTACTTTTGAATAGCCAAGATTTTCTCTGAATTCGCCTCTAATCCATGCCTCAATTACCATAAATTCTTAAAAAACTTTTTCTAAGGTCACACCGAAGGCGGCATTTGGTCGGATTCACTTCCAATCTCATACTTTCTTTTTTATTTATTTTTTTATAAAAAGACAAGTGCACGAAGGTTCTTCTTCAAGGTCGGGTGATGTGAAATTTATTGAGCTCGGCTCTTAATGAGCATCGTCATCAGTACATCTTTATGTTATGACCAGATTTCTGCTCTTTGAAGATTTTATGACTTAGGTGCTGGTATGTTGTCCATGCATTTCTTGAGTCGAAAAAGCATTATCCCCTGTAACAGTTAAAGACCACGGATCAATAACAAAAGCGATTTTCTCTTCATCCTCTGGCACCATCCGAATTTGGTTATGGTTGAAAAACACATCCATGAAGGTAAGAAGCTCGTGGCCCGAGGTTGCATCCACCAGTTGATCGATCCTGGGTAGGAGATAGCTATCTTTTAGGCAAGCTTTGTTCAACCTTTTGAAGTCTATACACATCCTTCACTTGCTATTTGCCTTTTTGACGAGCACCATATATGAGATCCAGCTCGGATAGTTAACTTTTTAGATGAATCCGACATTGAAGAACTTGTCAACTTCTTCTGCAATTACTTTTTGCCTCTCCGAAGTGTGGCTACGCATCTTCTCTTTTATTGGTCAACACCTAGGATCAGCAGTCAGTTGATGTTCCATGACCTCGGTATCAATCCTCGGCATATTCGTTAGGACCCAGGCGAAGACGTCCGCATTTCTCTGAAGGAAGGTAATGAGTTGCTCTCGAACTTCATCCCCCAAGTTTAGCCAAATCTTACTAGTGTGGCTCGCATTTCGTTCGTTTAATGGAATGGAAAATGAGGTCTTCCACAAGCTCTCTCACTCCTCCGTAAGGTCATCACGGACCATCCAAGTCAATTCAACAGGGCAAAGGTTGGGTTGATGTCCTTGTTGAGTATTTTTCTATAGGGGCCATAGTAACAGTTGCCTCCCAAGGTCTGGTTCTCCTTTGATCTCTCTGATCCCATGGCTTGTTGAAAACTTCGCCTTTCAAATTAATATGTTAACACTATTGTCCGAAGTGCCATTTAAACCGGAATCGAATCGAGGATCACTGTAATAAGCCAATGAGAGCTTTTCACTACAGGAAGTTCCACCTGTTGTCATGGACCTGCTTTGGATATTGTCTATGCAACCATAACCAAAGTTATTATGCCCTTAACCAGTACCACATCACCGGTAAAGCCACTAATTGGAGGTTTATCCCCAGTCTCAACCTGACCGTCAGGTATAGACATTTTGGAGAAGGCATATATAAAATTAAGATATCTATTGAACTTTCTATTATCAACAAGGATACAGTGTACATCATAGTCTATGATATTTAAATAATTCAAAACCATATCGTATAGCGAAAACTGAACTCCTGGGCATCCTCAATGGGTGAAAATGATGGGGCTCCTCAGTTCTCCGCCTCTTCTCGAGCTCTGCTGTGTCTACCTAACCTCCCTCGTCGAGGTCCCCCAGAGACGGTGTGTTGATATGTCGAGGGTGGGCCGATTCTGTCTGTCACTCTTCCCAGCGGACTTAGGTCTGCGGTAGTTGCCCTTGATCGTCCTCTTCTTATCTTTGGGCTGATGCCGTAGAACGGCTGAGCCTTTCCTTGTCTGATGAGCTCCTCGAATCTTCATCTTGAGCTGGATACATTCTTTTGTATCATGACTGTGGTCACGATATAAATAGAGCAAGTATTTATTCAAATTTGCGCTTGCCAGAGAGGTGAGAGAGCATCCTCTCTGATCTAGGCAGTTATTCCTTGATTTCCATTAGTACTAGTATTTTCGGAGCATTGAGGAGGGCATAGTTGTGGAACCTTCGAAGGGGGAGCCCCGTCGCGCCCCTCTATCAGACCTTACCTGCTTTTTAAGCCGGAGAGGATTCGGACTTGCTACACTCAGGAAAGTTTCAGTAAGCGCAGCGATCTCATTCAGACTTCTTCTTACAGATGTGGGCTATTGCTCACCCATTCATCGTTCTTCTACGGTTTCATTATGCTTGGCCTTGAAGGCCTCTTCTGCTTGGACGTAGCCTTAAGCCCAAGCTAACATATCATCAAAATTTCTAGGGTACTTCTTTCTAATGAGAATAGCAGGTTGTTCTTCTGAAGGCCACCTTTTAGTGCGGCCATAGCAATATATTGGTCTAGATTTCGGACTTCAGGACAGTGCATTGAAGCGATTGACCATAAGCTCGGTGGATTCTCCCTTTTGTTACTTGATCGTTCATTGAGGGAGTCAGAACCTTAAAGGGAGCCGTCGGCTGATGTATGAAATGAGCCACGAAAACTGATGGCTATTTTGTCAAAGAAAAAGTAGGTATCCGACTTAAGGACCGAATACCAATTTTTGGTGCTCTTTAAAAAGTGGACGCGCGAGATGGGAAAATCTCGATAGAGGATGGTGTTGGTGCGCCATGGTAGTAGCATCATCGTCTGAAAGGCTTTCAAGTGGTCGATAAATCGATATTCCTATCGTGTTCTCGAATTAAGGGCTTGAAGTTCGGCGATATGAACGTTCCTGCATCGGATGTGGTGACGAGAAAGGGATGGTCAGTACAGATATCATTTACTGTGGGAGGGAAGCACGAATGAACGTTCCTCGATCCATCAGTTCATCTCTTGCAATTTTTTGGTCCTGGAGATCCTCTCGATCGTGGGTCTCTAAGGTCTTCTGATGAACGGAGGCCAAAGTTCCTCCAGAGATTAGAGTTTCATGATTCAGACACGGGAGCTCTCGACCTTCTATTTTTCTTTTTCGGAGGTCATCGACTGGCTAGCCCGAGTCGGCCATCCCCAAATTGGATCATGGAGCTCCGAAGAAGCCTACTCTGATCGAATTGGTGCCAGAGGCTGCTACTGCCATATGGCTTATACTGCTTTCATGAGGCCACGGAACCTTACTAGACTAACCAGATTGAACTAACCCGCATCATCATTACTGGCAGTGGAGCTTGAGTTTATCAGGGGTGATGACAATAGGAGCGAAACAGTAGTTGCTGGATGGGACTCTGACCATGGAGGCGTTTGATTGTGGGTTGAAGCTTTCCTGAAAGACATCTATTCTAGGAAAGAGGGACTCTGGAGGGAGAAAGTAGAAGATCTCTGTTGAGCACTCTTTAAAGAACAAGAAAATCTCATAGGCAAAGAGATCCTTCCTAGCGCTATCCATGTTTAGTGCAAATTGGTTTAATCGTCGGGAGAAGTGCTGGAGTCGGAGAAGATTGAGGTCGCCGATCGCCGATGCAATCTGCAAAAATAATTCTCTCCAGATCCTGGGTGTGGTATGGCTCCGGCCAGATTCCTCCGACGATCAAAGTCATTCTCTTTTGGGAACAATTAGAAATAGAGTGCATAGTTAAGAAATGCAGAGTGGAAGAAAAAGAGAGGTCTACAAAAAATGATTGGAGGATTCTTTTATAGACGGGAGCCTGTAACAAACGATGAGTCGACAGCCAATAACCATTTGGTAGTGGGGCCACCTCAGGCCACGGTTGAGTTGTTAGAAAGATAGCATCCATTGTCGCAACTTGCCAGTCGAGATTTGTGTCTGTTATCATAGGACTTCCAATCTGTTGAGATTTAATAGTTGAAGTTCGGATAGAGTAGATGTCGGATGGTGAAGAACTTCGAGTTATATCAATCCCAAAGAAGTTCAGACTCCTCTAAGGCTGTCTGTATGTGAGTTGATTCGTGCTGTGTATGGAGTCAGATTCGAGGGGAGGACCTTTCTGGGCGCCGTCGGGAAGTTTCGATCGGGAGGGATTCGGAAGTCCTGCGATTGGAGGAATCTTTGAAAGAAGTCTGCTGGAGATGTCCGAACGTGGATCCGCTGGGGGGATCGAAAGTAAGTCTGCTGGAGGAATCTATATGTAGATCTGTGGGAGGAAAGATCTGAAGAAAAATTTATTCGATGGAGGGATCCAGCTGAAGGCGAAGTTCAGAAGGGGCTCGGCTGCTAAAGAGGTCCGAAAGGAGCTCGATTACTGGAGAGGTCTGGAAGAAGCTCGACTGCTAGAGAGGTCTCAAGATGAAGAATTCACGATCGAAGCTCTTCTATGATTACCAGTCACATCAGGCTAAGCATCAGACTGAACTTCGACGGAAGCGAAATTTATCCCCAACATTATATATCATCAATAAATAAATATTCAATGATAAAATATTATCATCATCAAAAAATAGTAATCTATCTATGATAAAATGTAATTTTGTTACTAAATATAAAAAATATTAATCACAAAATAAATTTATTAAAATAAATTAATAATATTTTATTTATTATTGTATATCTATAAATATATATTTAGGAATGATTTTAATATTGTTGGGGATAAATCCTGCTCCTGCCGAAGCCCGGCCCAACGCTCAGCCCAATGTAACCAGTAGCCGCGGAAGAGCTTCGGCAGACGGACTTCAGCCGAACTCCCAGCGGCCGAGCTTCTTCCAACAGGCCGAACTGGTCAGCTCCCGAGCTTCTCCCGGACTCCCAGCGTCAAGACCGAACTTCCTGGGCGGCCGAACTCCTTCGGACTCCCCACGGCCGAACTCCTTCAGACTCCCCCCGAACTCCTTCGGTCGAACTCCTCGGACCGACTCCAAGCGGCCGAACTCCTTCGGACCGACTCCAAGCGGCCGAGCTTCAATGAAGTCCTCTCAGCGGCCGAACTCCTCAGCGGACGGGCTTTAGCGGAATCCCCAAGCGGTCGTCACTCAGGAGCCCGAACTCCTCAGCAGTCGTTACTCGGCCGAACTCCTCAGCGGTCGCCCTCATCGAACTTCGGCCGACCGAGCACCTACCGAACTCTCAAGTGTCCCAGCCTTAGCCGAAGTCCAACAGCCGGCCGAACCCCAAACGGCCGAGCTTCGGATTCTCAGCAGCCGAACTCTTCAGCGGACGAGCCTTAGCTGCATACCTCCAGCCAGACGCCTATGGGAGCCGAACTCCCTCCTATCTTCCTCTTCAGGAGCCCGAACTCCTCCGAAATGGGCACACGACGAAGGCCTTCAACCCTTCATTTGGCAAGCTCTGCAACCATCACCATCAGGCGGCGATGGCTGTCACCCTCAATCCGCCGACCCACTGTCAGGCGGCGATGGCTGTCACCCTCAATCCGCCGCACACGGCACCATCCCGTGAGACTGACTCCGCCGAACCTCGAGCGGCCCGCCAGCACGCGGCTGCAGTTGTCACCATCAAGCTCCACTATATAAAGGACCCTCCCGACACACTAAGGCTAAGCTCTCTGAACTCTCGACTCTCTAAGCTCTCCTCCTCATCTCTAAGCTCCGGAACTCATTCCGAGCACTCCATTACTGTTGGCCGAAAACTGACTTGACCGTCGGAGGGTCCTGCCGGAGCCACCCCCCATCGGTTCCGGACGGGACTTTGTTTTGCAGGTCCCCGGCGGCGACCTCAGCGGCCTCGACTCCGGCGACCTCCGGCGACGACCAGTTTCTGCACCAACAGATTGGCGCTAGAAGGAAGGGCCTGAACCTTCGAGGTTCCCTTGTTCTTAAAGGAGTGCTCGGCGACCCTTCTCTTCCCTCTTTGGAGATCTTCCTTTTCTCTTCCGAAGAGAAAACGCCACCCCGGAGAGCTTCGGCACGGCGCTCGGCGGCCTCCGCGATCCGATCCCGTCCAGGCCCGTCTGTTCCTGCTTCAGCCCCGGCGGCCTAGGTTCCACCTGCACCCGCGGTGGATGTGAAGCAGTTCGGCCTGCTTGTCCGACAGATCCGTGGCCTCACGGAGGCGTTGCAGGCTATACAGCAGCCTCCGGTAGCGACTCCACCAGCAAGCCCGCCATGAGGGCGCGAGGAATCAGCCTTAAGGAAGAGCCCAATCGCCCCGAAGAGAGAAACGGAGAGCAGAAGTTCCCCCGCCGAAGCGGAATGAAGTTCGGCGCGAGGAAGGCCGAACCCACCCATGAGCCCGTCATCGAGGAAGCTCCGACAAAGAAGTATGAAGTCCTCCCGCGGAAGCTTTCGCAGGAAAGCGGAACGAAGTTCGGTGCAAGTGAGGTCGAACTCACGCTCCAGTATGTCCCCCAAAGGAACCACCTACAAAGTGTTCACCGGAGGCGGAACGAAGTTCGGGCAAGAAAAGCCGAGCTCCCCTCGAGCTCGCCCGAACTCGTCCGAACAAGAGCAGCGGGAAGTTCTCCCACGGCAAGTCTCGCGGGAAAGAGGAATGAAGTTCGGCTCGAAGAAAAGCCGAGCTCCCCCCAAAGCTCGTCATCAAGGCGAAATGAAGTTCAGTGGAAAGCCGAACTCCTCAGCTCAACCTCCAAATGAAGTTCGGCGCCGGCAAGGACGGAACGAAGCCCCCCCGCGGAATGAAGTTCGGCATCAGGGACTCCGAACTCCGCAGCAGATCACCCAAGTGAAGTTCGGCCGCGCTCGAGACCGCCCCAGGGCGATCGAGGCCGAACTCCCCCTCAAGTACGTCGCCACAACGAATTCACGGGAGGTGCGATAAAGTTCGGGCAAGCAAAGCCGACCCCCTCTCTGCGAGCAGGGAAGTCCGGACAAAGAAGCATGAAGTTCTCCCACGGAAAGTTTCGCGGGAAAGCGGAATGAAGCTCCACGCAAGCGAAGCCCGAACTTCTCGAGCTCACCGCAAAGGAAGCCCCGACAGAAGGGCGCGAAGAAATCCTCCTCCCGAAAGATTCCGCAGCTACGACCAGCTCCTCTAACTCGAATCCTCGGCGAAGTTAGGAGCCAGCCGCCAAGACCTGAAGGACTACGGCCTCCCCAAACGTGCGCGAGGCAAGTAAAGCCCCTACCATCGCGACCACGGCCACGACACTGAGGAATACGTTCAGCTCCAAGACGAGATTGGAGAGCTCGTCAAAAAGGGACGACGGGATAAATTCCTCCGACGTCGGTCTGAAGCAGGAGAAGATCGGCTATAGGCGCTGCCGTAACTGGAAAAGACAAGAAGGTCGGCCGCCTCGCGGCGTCATCAACGCCACCCCGGGGAGGAGCTAGGAGCTAGCTACATCGGTGATTGTCGTCCCCAGCGACAAAGTCAAGAGAAGCATGTTCCAAATTAAGAAGGCCGGCATGAGATAGAGGAGGTCGTCCGGACGGGACTTGCTGCCCGAGGGAACTCCGAGGAACAACACCCCGACAACCCTCGAACGGAAATGCGCTACGATCAGCTTCTCCTCGGTAAAACTCTCCCCTCTCAATAAAATCATTTCTGGATGCGAAAACTATGCGATGACAGGGAAGAAGCAGTCAGCCGCGTTAGAAATAGGAGGAGAACCTCGTCCTTAGCGCGAGCAAAGTCGAAGGCCCCGTCCACAAAGGACGGGATGGGGGGAGAGGCGAGGACGACGGTCCTCATGTGCCCCCACAGCCGGCTAGGAACAGGAGGAGAACCTCGTCCTAGCGTGAGCAAAGTCGAAGGCCCCGTCCACAAAGGACGGGATGGGGGGAGAAGCGAGGACGACGGTCCTCATGTGCCCCCACAGCCGGCTAGGAACAGGAGGAGAACCTCGTCCTAGCGTGAGCAAAGTCGAAGGCCCCGTCCACCAAGGACGGGATGGGGGGAGAGGCGAGGACGACGGTCCCCATGTGCCCCCACAGCCCGTTGGGAACAGGAGGAGAACCTCGTCCTAACGTGAGCAAAGTCGAAGGCCCCGTCCACAAAGGACGGAGATGGGGGGAGAGGCGAGGACGACGGTCCCCATGTGCCCCCACAGCCCGTTGGGAACAGGAGGAGAACCTCATCCTAACGCGAGCAAGGTCGAAGGCCTCGTTCACCTAAAACGAGATGGGGGAGAGGCGAGGACGACGGTCCCCATGCGCCCCCACAGCCCATTAGGAACAGAAGGGGAACCCCGTCCTGACGAGAGCAAGACTCGAGATCGAGCCTTAAAGACTACGGCAAGCCTCGGCTGCAGGAGATAAGATCTCCCCCGAGGGAAGCTCGGCTGCAGGAGATAAAATCTTCTCCGAGCGCGCGGACCTCGGCAGGAGATAAGATCTCCCCCGAGCCTCGGCTGCAGGAGATAAGATCTCCCCCGAGGGAAGCTCGGCTGCAGGAGATAAAATCTTCTCCGAGCGCGCGGTCTCACCTCGGCTGCAGGAGATAAGATCTCCCCCGAGTGAAGCTCGGCCGCAGGAGATAAGATCTCCCCCGAGCGCGCACTTCAACCTCGGCTAGAGATAAGATCTCTCCCGAGCAACCGAATCAACCTCGGCTAGAGATAAGATCTCTTCCGAGCGACCGGAACAACCTCGGTTAGGAACAGGAGGAGAACCTCGTCCTAACACGAGCACCAACCTCGGCTAGAGATAAGATCTCTCCCGAGCGACCGAATCAACCTCGGCTAGAGATAAGATCTCTCCCGAGCGACCGTGAACAACCTCGGTTAGGAACAGGAGGAGAACCTCGTCCTAACACGAGCACCAACCTCGGCTAGAGATAACATCTCTCCCGAGCAACCGCGAATAGCCTCGGTTGGGAACAGGAGGAGAACCTCGTGCTAACGCGAGCAACAACCTCGGCTAGAGATAAGATCTCTCCCGAGCGATCGAGCCTCGGTTAGGAACAGGAGGAGAACCTCGTCCTAACACGAGCACCAACCTCGGCTAGAGATAAGATCTCTCCCGAGCGACCGAAACAACCTCGGTTAGGAACAGGAGGAGAACCTCGTCCTAACACGAGCACCAACCTCGGCTAGAGATAAGATCTCTCCCGAGCGACCGAATCAACCTCGGCTAGAGATAAGATCTCTCCCGAGCGATCGTGAACAACCTCGGTTAGGAACAGGAGGAGAACCTCGTCCTAACACGAGCACCAACCTCGGCTAGAGATAAGATCTCTCCCGAGCGACCGTGAACAACCTCGGTTAGGAACAGGAGGAGAACCTCGTCCTAACACGAGCACCAACCTCGGCTAGAGATAACATCTCTCCCGAGCAACCGCGAATAGCCTCGGTTGGGAACAGGAGGAGAACCTCGTGCTAACACGAGCAACAACCTCGGCTAGAGATAAGATCTCTCCCGAGCGACCGAGCCTCGGTTGGGAACAGGAGGAGAACCTCGTCCTAACGCGAGCACCAACCTCGGCTAGAGACGAGATCTCCCCCGAAGAAGCTCGGCTGCAGGAGATAAGATCTCCCCCGAGCGCGCACTTCAACCTCGGCTGCAAGAGAGGAGGTCTCCCTCGAGTCAACTTCAGCTGATGAAGACAATGTCGCCCCCGAGGAGCTCAAATCCGACCTCGACCGTAGGAGGCGAGATTTACTTCGGCTTCAACATCAGCTTCATCGACTTTAGCTGGAAACGAGTTCCATTTCAACTCCAAACATCGACTGGAGATGAGGTCTCCCCCAAGCCTCAGCCTCAACTTCAGCGTCAATATTGGCTGGAGATGAGACCTCCCCCGAGCTTCAGCTGCAACAAATGCGGAGCCTGGAAGAAGACTTCGGCAGTCGCCTGTTTTGGTACTCCCTTCCTTCAATTTTTGAACTCGGGAGTGGGGGGGCTACTGTTGGGGATAAATCCCGCTCCTGCCGAAGCCCGGCCCGACGCTCAGCCCAATGTAACCAGTAGCCGCGGAAGAGCTTCGGCAGACGGGCTTCAGCCGAACTCCCAGCGGCCGAGCTTCTTCCAGCAGGCCGAACTGGTCAGCTCCCGAGCTTCTCCCGGACTCCCAGCGTCGAGACCGAACTTCCTGGGCGGCCGAACTCCTTCGGACTCCCCACGGCCGAACTCCTTCAGACTCCCCACGGTCGAACTCCTTCGGATCGACTCCAAGCGGTCGAGCTTCAATGAAGTCCTCTCAGCGGCCGAACTCCTTCGGACCGACTCCAAGCGGCCGAACTCCTTCGGACCGACTCCAAGCGGCCGAGCTTCAATGAAGTCCTCTCAGCGGCCGAACTCTTCAGCGGACGAGCCTTAGCTGCATATCTCCAGTCAGACGCCTATGGGTGCCGAACTCCCTCCTATCTTCCTCTTCAGGAGCCCGAACTCCTCCGAAATGGGCACACGACGAAGGCCTTCAACCCTTCATTTGGCAAGCTCTGCAACCATCACCATCAGGCGGCGATGGCTGTCACCCTCAATCCGCCGACCCACTGTCAGGCGGCGATGGCTGTCACCCTCAATCCGCCGCACACGGCACCATCCCGTGAGACTGACTCCGCCGAACCTCGAGCGGTCCGCCAGCACGCGGCTGCAGTTGTCACCATCAAGCTCCACTATATAAAGGATCCTCCCGACACACTAAGGCTACGCTCTCTGATCTCTAAGCTCCGGAACTCATTCCGAGCACTCCATTACTGTTGGTCAGAGCTGACTTGAGCATCGGAGGGTCCTGCCGGAGCCACCCCCCACCGACTCCGGACGGGACTTTGTTTTGCAGGTCCCCGGCGGCGACCTCGGCGGCCTCGACTCCAGCGACCTCCGGCGATGACCAGTTGCTGCACCAACAGTAATAATATTAATAATAGTAATAATAATAATCATAATAATAATAGTAAAAGTAGTAATAATAATAATATATAGTAATAATACATAGTAATAGTAGTAGTAGTAATAATAATAATAATAGTAATAGTAGTAATAGTAATAATAGTAATAGTAATAATAATAGCAATAATAATAATAGTAATAAGTTATTTTTTATAATTAAAATAGTTAGATTTTTAATTATACTTTTATGCTTTTACTTGTTATAGTTTGATCTTTTTATTTATTTAGTCCCTGTATTTCATAATGATTATGATTTAATATTTTAATTTGCATTAGCCAAAGATTTTAATTTTTAATGCATATGAACTATCTGGTCCAGGATCTGGATCGGATTTCGATCAGGGATCTAAGTTGGGATCCTATTTGGGATCCGGTCTGGGATTTGGTTTGGGATCTGGTTTGGGATTCGGTCAGAATTCGATTCAAAATTTGATCTGGGATTCGGGTAGGGATTTAGTTCGAGATTCGATCTAGGATCCTGTCTAAGATCCGATCTGGGATCATGTCCAGGATCTGGTTTGGGATTCGGATCATGATTCGGATTGGATCTTGGTTGGGATCTGGGTCGAAATTCGATCTAGGATCCAGTCTGCGATTCTATCCGAGATCCAATCTAGGATTTGAGTCAAGATTCAAGTTGGATCTCAGTTGAAATCCTAGTTGGGATCTGAATCAAGATTTAGTTCGAGATATGGTCTGAGATCCTATTCGAGATCTGGTCTGGGATCATGTCCGGGATCTGATTTGGGATTTGAGTCATGATCCAGATTGGATCTCGATCGGGATCCAGATCGAGATTCGATCTAGGATCTGGTCTGGGATTCTATCCAGGATTCGATTTGGAATTCGAGTCGAATCTCAGTTGGGATCTGGGTTGAGATTTGGATTGGGATTCAGTCCAAGATACGGTCTAGGATCCTGTTCATGATTCGGTCTGGGATCATGTTCGGGATCTGGTTCGAAACTCGGGTCATAATCTGGGTTGGTTCTCGATCAGGATTTGGGTCACGATTCGGTCTGGGATCCGATCCGAGATCCAATTTGGGATTTGGATCGAGATTCGGATCGAATCTCTATTGGAATCTGGATTGGGATTTGAATAGGGATTCAATCCAAGATCCGATCTGGGATCCTATTTAGGATCTAGTCTGGGATCATGTTTGGGATCCGATTTGGGATTTCAATCATGATCTGGGTTGGATCTCGATTGAGATTTGGGTTGGGATTCGATCCAAGATCCAGTCTGGGATTTGATTTGGTAATGATTTAATGCACGCATTGATGTAACCTTAGACTCCTATTCAAGAGTCTATTCCAGGATCCCCAAAACGGACTCTATGAATGGCTCTTAGATGCCTCAATTTGGGCAGTTCATAAATACATCAATATTTTATTGTTGTTATGGTGTTCTTTGTCCTATTATGAAAATTTCGTCGTAGTTATCTCATTTGTTCTTTGGGTACATATTAGATGTGGTTAAAATATGATCTATCTATATCGTGTACTTGGAGAACTGTAGAAAGATACTGTTAGATTTTTTTTGGATACAGAACAAAAAACAAAGCTGTTGCGATAATAAAAGTGATGCATTTTTGAAAAGGATAGAACCACACCAATTAGGAAGGAGTTGGAGTTAGGATTCATGAATCATTATTCTTCATCATCAGATGGATATCAACAAAGGTTGGATGAATGCCAGGGGTATTTTTTTGCTTGAATATCGAAAAAGTGTTTAAGATTTTATTAAATTTGCATGGTGTAAGGCTGATAGTGCCAGTTGGATAAAGTGTCCATGCAAAAGATGTGTCAATATGGTATATCATCACATATCACTTGTTAAGGAGCATCTGCCATGTTTTGGTATGGGCAAGAAGTATAGTCGTTGGATATGACATTGGGAAGGTGATTCGAATGAAGTTGTGTACGATGATGATGATATTGATGCTGTTGAATTTATCGAACATGGTGGTATAGATTCACTATTGGATGATTTACATCAAGGTGTAACCTCAAATGTATCCATAAGTACTAGTGCATCTCAAGGCGGTTTTGATCATGAATATAATATTAGTGAGCTAGAAGAAACTTCTGAATAGTTTGCAAAGCTTGTTCAGGATACACGAGAGCCATTATATCCGAATTGTGAGAAGTTCTCCAAGTTAGAGTTTTTTTTATCAAATTGCTTCGTATTAAAACTGTGAACCGATGGAGTTAGAAGTCATTGATTAAAATTTGGCATTGATTAAAGCATCTGTTTCCGATGGATCAACACTTCTGAAATCATATATTAAAACAAAAATGTATATGCAGAAATTGGGACTTGGCTATATTCCTATACATGCCTACAAAAATGATTGTATATTATTTTATAAAGAGAACGAACAAGCAAGTGAATGTCCGTAATGTGGTAAGCTTAGGTACAAAATTGATAATAGGAAAGGAAAGAAGATACCTCATAAGATTTTAAGATATTTTTCATTGATTCCAAGACTTCAAAGGTTGCATATGTTCACAAAAATAGCTGAACAAATTAGATGGCATCATGAACAGCAGGTTTTGGAGGAGAATATACTTATCCATCCGACTGACTCTATAGTATGGAAAGATTTTGATGCAAAGCATCTGCTATTTGCAAATGACCTGCACAATATCCGGCTTGGTTTAGCAACAGATGGATTTAATCCTTTTGATAATTTGAGTACTTTCTACAATATCTGGCCTACAATGCTAGTTGTATATAATGTGTCACCTTGGAAATGCATGAAAGAGCTATTTATTTTTATGTCACTATTGATTCTGGGTCTGAAAGCACCAGGTAATAAAATTGATGTATATCTACGATTCTTAATCGATGATCTGAAGTAGCTATGGAAAAATGGAGTACAGACATACGATTCTGTCAATCAAAAAAATTTTAAGTTGCATGCATCGATTTTATGGACCATAAATGATTTTTCTACGTATAGAAACTTATCTGGATGGAGTACCAAAGGATATCTGGCATGTCCAATATACAATAAGAATACGTTCTCTTTATATTTAAAGCATGGAAGAAAAATCTGCTTCATGGGTCATCGGTGGTTTCTACCTATTAATCACTCTTGGAGGATCTATTATAATCAATATTTTGATGGTAAGTCTGATCGACATCCACCACCTAAGGAGTTAAGTGGAGTGAAAGTTTTAAAACAACTTGAAGCCGTTGGAAATGTGAAATTTAGAAAAACATTGGATACTCGCAAGCGGAAGCGTACTGAAGCTAAGCTGAATTGGATGAAGCAAAGCCTATTTTTTGAACTACTGTACTGAAAGCAGCTATTACTTCATCATAACTTGGATGTAATGTACATTGAGAAGAATATTTGTGATAATGTCATCGGTACAGTGTTAAACGTCATAGGAAAAATAAAAGATAGTTCAAAAGCTCGTCTTGATTTGCAAGAAATGAAAATTCGGTCAGAGTTGCATTTAGTTCGTTGAGGTGAAAAATTTTTTATGCCACCTACATGTTATTTACTATTTGGTGAGGAAAAGAAGAGCTTTTGTGGATGGTTCAAAATCATGAAGTTTCCTAATGCTTACACTTCAAATGTATTGCGATGTGTTGGCAATAATGATGGCAATATTTCTAGCATGAAAAGTCTTGACTCTCATGTAATGATGCAGCGCTTGCTTCTTGTGGTGATGCATGGCTATCTGAGTGGTGATGTTCAAGCTGCATTGATTGAGTTGGGAGTATTTTTTTTAAGAATTGTATTGCTGAAAGTTGAAGATTAACTTAATTGAAAAGTTTGAAAAGGACATTGTGCTCATTTTTTGTAAGTTAGAAAAAAATCTTTCCATCATCATTTTTTGATGTTATGGTGCACCTAATTGTTCATCTTCCAAAGGAAGCTCTTCTGATCGGCCCGGTACATTATCAGTGGATGTATCCTATTAAAAGATAAAGAAATTATAATCTCTTTGATATATTAGTTATAAGATGTAAATGTATTACAACTCTTTAAATTATTTTTTATTTATAGATTCTTGTGTATCCTAAAAAAGTATGTGTGCAATAAGACACGACCTGAAGGATCCATAGCGGAAGCATACGTAGCTACGAAGTGTCTCATATTCTACTTGATGTATCTCGATGATATCGAAACAAGATTCAATCGTGTAGATCGTAACACTGACTGTGAATGGGACGATAATGAACCGATATATCCATATTCAAACAAACAATTTGACCCATAGGTGGAAGAAGATATGAGCCTATGAACGTGAATAAACTATCCAAGGCACACTTCTATATTCTAAATAATTATGAAAAAATTAAAGTTTTAATTGAGTAAGTATTATCTTAGCATAATTTTAATATTTTAACTAATTTTTTCATATCAATGTAAAATTAAAAATCATGACTTATTGAAGTGAGCACAAGAATATACTATCTAGAAAGAATAATACAAATATTGATGATCGATATAGGATGGAATTTGCAAAATAGTTTGAGGACCATATAAGTTTTACTAGATTATATTATATTTTTATAATTATGCAATTAATTACTTGTACTGATATATTTTTTATGCTATATTGTAGATGAAATCTAAGTATTTCAATAAAGAAGAGGGTGCGATCGATGAGTTGTATAATTTAGCATGTGGCCCTGATCAAAGGGTTAACTACTACACATCCTATATCATTGAAGGAATGAGATTTCATACAAGAGAGCTTGAGATGCAAAGACGGACATAGAATAGTGAGATTGCTATGATAGGATATGAAAAAGAAGAGGAGATTGAATATCTTGGTGTATTGATAGATATCATAGAATTGAAGTATGGGTCCAAAAATTCGATATTCTTATTTCAGTGTGAATGGTGTGATATTAGCAATAAGAAGATCAGTGTTCATATCAATCCATACTTTATTAGTATAAATTTTTCTCAAACATGATATCAGAATGAGCCATATATATTAGCAACTCAAGCGAAATAAGTAATATATTTAAAGGATCCAAAATATCGAGGTGGTTGGCATGTCATACAAAGAATAATACCTAGAGGCATATATGACATACCAACTCGACTAGAGATAGATGGTAATTCAAATCTACATGAAGATGAAGCTTTTCAAGAGGAAGAACAAACATTGATCAAGCACCTTGTTGAGAAAGAACTTATGACAGCTCCTTTGAATAGGGCTGATCTGCTATCCAATGAAGTTGAAATAGATTTTGTATTTAATCTTGATGATTCAGAGGATGACAATCGGTTCATAAATGATGATGAGATAGAAGATGATACATTAATCGATTATTGTGATTTGGAGGAGGATCTAAAAATTGAGGAGGATATAGATATTGATAAGTAAATCTATATCCTTTGTTAAATCTTCTCTTGCAATAATAGTATGCAGTATAATTCTATTCATTAGCATTTATATATTTTTCACTATTATTGTTCATTATTATATTTATTTATATGCCAAGTTAATTATATGCATAGTTTAAACATTGCAGGTATGGCGCTAGGAGGGATACGACGATGTTCGACTTCCCAACCTACCCTTGAGCCTTTCCCTATTTCCATTGCTACACCATCGAAGTTGTTGGAGGGCCTTGTAGAGGCAGGTGCGACTGAGGCGGGTTTGAGTGAGGTGGGCTCGAGTGGTATTTTAATATTTTTTATATAATAAAATTTAATTTTAATTTATCTATTAGATTTATAGATGACTATTATACTAATAATTTATTTATTATCTTTTCAGGCCATTCTCTTTCGATGGTGAGGCAAGGGCGAGGTCCGTCGAAGAACCTCATCCTTGAGCATTGGAGATGCGAGCATGAGGGATAGTGTCTCTGCATCAAGATTCCGCCAGGCTACACCAAGCCTATTAAGGGATGGTGTAAACCATGGCAGACTGAGTTGGGCATCATTTACCATAGCTATAGCCCGACGATGCTTTTTGATTGGGGTCAGATTACACGGCCTCAGAAAGAGATCTTTTATAGCCATTTATGGGTATAAAAATATTTATTTAAATATTTAATTAATATTATATTCTTATAATATTTGTTATTGGTAGGCTATATTTGAGATTATTGATTTTGAGCACGATCGCGTGTGGCGAACTGTAGATGATCATTTATGCTTGTATTTTAAGGAGTATCAGCATCACATTCATTACTACTGGTATGCTGTAGTGCACGACTAGAGAATGGAGGCAGTGCGGCAGCAGCCATATGACAGCATTAGTATCGAGGATTGGGCTGTCATATGCCGCATGTACGAGGATCCAGCATATTAGATAACTTTATTTTATTTAAAATTTAATCATTGAATCATTTTTTTTTAAATTAAGTTACTTCCTAACTAATTTGACTGTTAACTGTGCAGGATCGATGTGCTAGAAATGCCGCAAATCGGGCGAGACAGACGATCTCGCATTATGGGGGTTCGAGGCCATTCGCTTGCCATATGGAGCAGATGGTAAGTAATTTTTATTTATCATATTTTAACTTTTTAACTATTTTAAAAAAAAATATTAATTATTCTCAAATTATAGAGAGATGTAGAGAGTAGCGAGCTTTCTGGTAGGATCAAGATCTACCAGTGGACCCATTAGCTATAGTCAGGGGACTGGATAGCTAAGAGCCAGAAGCTTTACATAAGTTTTTTCAACTATTTTTTTATTAGTATTTTGATTTTTAGTACAAATTAACTTAGAATAGCTATAACTTTAATTTTTAGGATTATATGATAGATATTAGATTCCAGCCTATCCTAGAGGGCTTGATTGTACCCATAGATAACGAGATCTGTGATCGGATGCTTGGTACGAAATTTTATTATGTTACGAGACTAGGGCATGGGATCAGAGCTCCTGCATCTTCATATTTATCTAGGACTGACATCCATGCTGCCTGTGATGTCCGGTTGGTGAAGATATAGAAATAGGCTGCTGAGGATTAGCAGCGGGCTGCTGAATTGACTACATGTGTCGATGAGTATCAGTTGTTTTAGACGCAGATGATGAAGTGGATGGCACAGATGGAGTAGATAATGTAGATGATGAGGTAGCAACAGGTCGGTTCGAGCTTCTTTGAGCGCTCTCCTCTTTCGACCCATTTTTTTCTTTAGATATTATCGATACTTGACGGTCGATGGCCTATTTCTGTATATATTTTTTATTTTAAATATTTTATATTTATAAAAAAATATGTTTTATAATTATATTTTTATATAATAAAATAATAAAATTTATTTATGGATGAAATGATGAAATTTATTTATAATTTTTTTATTTTAATTTTTATAAATTATAAAAATAAATATTAAAAATATAATATAAAATATGCTTTTTATAATTTTTAAAAAAATTAATTTACCATGAAATTATTTGCAACAAAATAATCCATCATAAATAATCAATTATTTATTATGAAAATAATCCATCGTAAATAAAATTTTTTCATCGCAAATAATCGATTATTTATGATGGATTATTTCCATCATAAATAATTTATTATTTATGATGTATTATCTCCATCGTAAATAATTTATTATTTATGATGGATTATTTTTATTATAAATATATTTTTATTTATGATGAAAAAATTTTTCATCATAGATAATTTTTATTTATGATGTAAATTTTTCGTAGGAAAAAAATTAATTTATAATGCAATTTTTTTCATCATAAATAATTTAATAAATAAAAAAATTATTTTTTGATGAAAGTTTTTCATCATAAAAAAAATTTATTAGCGATGAAAATCTATATTTCATCGCTAATTATTATCTACTATCTCATTTTTTGTGATGAAGAATTAGCGACGTAAATTTTGTTACTAATAATAATTAGCAATGAAAATTGATTATTTGCAATGAAATATTTGCATCATAAAAAATAGATTTTGTTATAGTACTTGTCCTTACAAAAAGTGTGTACATTACTATCATAGAAACCATATAAATGTTTATAATCACCTTATAGTCAATGGTATAATGCATGGGTATGATACATTGAATTCTATTACACATGCAACCACTTCTAATAGAGTCACCATTAATGGGGAAGAAACAACTAGAGCAATTGTTGGTGCGAAATCTAATTGTCGTCGGAGAAGTGCTAGAGTTGGAGAAGACAAGGATGCCATTATTGACCTGCAAAATAAGTCTCATCCAGAGCCTGGGGTGGTGGCTCCGGCAAGATCATTCGATGATCAAGTCAGCTCTTTCGATCAATAGAAATGGAGTGCTCAATCAAGAAAGTTGTAGAGTTTCGGAAAGAAGAAGAGAGTCTAAAGAAAATGTATCTGAATGGTCTCTTTTATAGCCCTGGAGCCTGTAACAAACTGATGGTGACCGCCGCAACCGCTTGGTAGTGGACCATTCAGGGTCACATGGAATTTGTTATGGAGGGTGGCATCCATTGTCATGACGTGCTAGTTTGTTGTAGACCTAACAACTGGAGTTTGGATGGAGTGGTTACAGGTGATGAAAGGCTCTTGGACGTTGCTGTTCTGTAGGAGTTCGGAGGATCTCAAGATCGACTGTGCGTTGATTTTTATTTGCTATGTTGAAGGTGTATGCCATGGTTCTTTTAGGCAGTTGGAAGAAATTCAACCAGAAGAGAAGTTCGACAGGGGTTCGAATGGTGAAGAAGTCCGAAAGACGTCCAACTGAAAGGAGTTTGACTGCGAGGGATCTGCCTGGATCAAGTATTGACCGATGGCTACAGCAAGCAAGCGCGATTGAAATATTGGTGCCTTTGTTGTTCCTTTGAAGTTCGGCCATTCCTAAGATTGCTCACCGACGAATAATGATAAAGTGCTGAAGTTCGTCTGAGGGAAGTTCAGAAGAAGTTTGACTGCTGGAGAAGTTGCACGGAAGGAGATCGACCGAACGAGATGTGCAGGAGCCGAAGATTTAGCCGATTCTATGGGGTAGAAGCATTAACTATTCGAGTTCGTCTGGAGGAGAAATTTGCAACACCCCGTTGAATCTGAAATTGGTCTTCCCAGTCAATCAGATTATCTGACTATAGTGTCGAAGGTCGGCCATCTTAAAATGATTCAGAGTCCGAATACTCCCGTGGGTTGAGGTTCAGTTGTTATAGTTGTAACCGGATAGAATAGATCAAAAGTTGGAGTCTTAGCCAAACTTCGACAGGCGTGGATTTATCCCCAACACTAGTTCCTCTACTTCTGAGTTCGAAGTTCGAAGGATGAGAGTAAAATGAAGACCGACGAAGTTCGAAGGATTTTTCAATCCCATTGGATTTCTGTGTCTGGGTTAGATGGAAAATTTTGGCTTTTACTGGGCTGGCATCGAAGCTTCGTAAATATGGGATGACTCAAAGAGACGTTTTTCGAATTTTTCGTCAGAAGTCTGCTCGAAGTACGACGCTATTAAGGATCTGCCCGTTGGAAGCTTTATGCCATGATGAGTGGGATACGCGTCGATCAGGGATCGGCTGAGGAAAATCATAACTATCTTGGAATTTCATGGGTTATTTAAACCCATCCTCCTCCTCCGAGTCTTTTACTTCTAAAATTTTCATCTCCTTCCTCTGGTTCCCTTCTCCGTCTCGAGTAAGGGTCCAAGCTTCTTCCTTCATTTTGCTTGGCTCTAGGCGCACCCTCGTTCGATTTTCGTTACATTCATCATCTCCTTGTTCTTCCCAGCCAATTTAGGTTAGCCCTTCAATACTTTATTGGATTATTTATGCACTATTTACTTTCTCGCTCTTTCTACTTTTGTCAAAGTTTGTATACCTTATTTTTTTTCCTGACTTTTGAGCAATTCCTCAATTTCACTTTGATCCAAAGGTCTAGCGAGAGATCCTGATCAACTTATTCTGAAAGCCCGACCCTTTTAACCTTGGTGAACCCGCCTCTTGAGGAGGCCGAACCCTTGGAGTCGGCCCATCCTTTTGTGCCTGCAATCATTTCTTATAGACTTCGGTCCAAAGACCTTTTCCTAGTCAGGATTCAGTTTGAGATTTCTTCTGAATACGAGCTTGAACTTTCTGAGCCCGACGATCGAGTTTGCACACCTCCTTCCGACCGAATCTGTCTGTATGTCGAAACCCTTCGGGCCAGACTTAGATTATTCTTGCCTCCTTTTGTAGTTAATCTATTTAGATTTCTCAATATTTCTCTTGCTGCTATGGCGACGAATTTCTTTAGATTCATCATAGGATTTTTCTCTCTATGCACCATGGTGAGCGTTCGACCTACCATTTTTTTATTTTGCAATTTCTTCACCTTTAAATGCCATCCAACTGCGAAGGACTAGTGGTATGTATCTCCATAGTTCGGCAAGAAGGGACTTCTTAAAGGTGCTCCTTCCTCCATTCATGGCTGGAAGGAGAAATTTTTTTCGTCTCCCATCCCTCCTTAAGGTTAGGGCTTCCTCCGTGGGGCGAGATAAGAGAATCGGTCCATCGAGCCCCTGGGCTAGAAAGAGAGGATCAAAGTTCGGCCGATAAGCTGAAGTCCTTTAACACTCCACCGATCCCCAAACTTTTGGACAAGTAGACCTTGTTCAATTTCGATCTCAGTTCTCTTAACCCAATAGATAGTTCTTCATATTCAGTCGGTTGGATGGTATTCTTTCTTTTGACCTTCTAATCTTATCTTCTTTGTAGAAATAACTCTAGAGGAATGGAATCGCTTGGCGAAGGGAATCAATACCCTTAAGAGGAAGGACGATCCTTCCGATGAACCGCAGAAGAAGGCTCGAATTGGAGAGTCGAGCCAGGCTGTGCCGACCCTCGAGCCCGTCGTTACTGCACCGAGCCCAGTCTTGTCCGATGAGGCCACCCCTTTTGCTCTTATTTAGCAAAAGAAAGTTGTGGAGAGGAGGAAGAAGAAGGCCATTGGTAAGAAAGTCGGATGGATGGTTAAGAGCTCCGAGGGAGAGGATCTTAGCCAAGAGCAGGATTCCCTGGACGATCGAAAGGTCGTCTAGGCACTGATGGAGGGGAGCGTCCTTCCCCACATTGTAGAGAGGATACGCCAGAAGGATGACGTTGAGAGGTTCGACGAGTCCTTCGCTGCCTTCCTCGAGGTAAGTGGCTTCTTTTGATTTTGATTTCATGCCCTTCGGGCTTTAAAGTTAGGATCTTCTAGAATTCTGACTCGCTTTTTATTTTACAGTTGGGACACTACCTTTTTGCTCACTTCGAGATGGTAAACTAGAGATGGGCTGAAGCTTCCAGGGCCCTTGAGGAAGCCCATGCAGAAGTCGAGAAGGCTCGGGCTGAGGCCGACGCTCTGAAGGTAGCCTCAGAAATCCACTCGTCTAAAGTCCAATGCCTTCAGAAGGAGTTGAGGGAGAAGTGTGAAGAGATGGCAAAGCTGAGAGCCGAGTTAGCTCTAGAGAAGGAGGAAAGAAGGAAGGCGCAGGAGGAGGTTAACGCTGCTATGGAGAGGGCCGTGCAAGACTTCAAGTCCTCCAAAGATATAGAGGACATCAAAATAAACTTCGCCTAGGAATCTTTCTTGGAAGGATTTCAGATTTGCTTGGGGCGGATTGCCGAGCACTTCCCTGACATCGATCTGGACCTCCTCATAGAGGAGCCAGAGAATAGAGCTATCCCTTCATGCGCTGATGCCGAGGTTTCCCCTGCTGTCCATGCCGTTGAGGCCATTTTGGAGGTTCCAGAACCTACGAGTGCAGCACCTGGGCCTGCTCGAGAGCTGGAGGCAGTTGAGAGTGTCCCGACCTCTCCAGTGGGTGAGCCACCCAAGGTCTAAACTTTTGACGTTTATGTACTTTTCTTCTTTTTTTTTTGTATCAAAAATATTTGAAGCAATGAAAGTAAATCTCTCTTTTTCTTTACACTCTGCGCTGTATGTGATTCAGAATGCCTCCAACAACTAGGGCCATGACCCCTTTTCTCCGATTGATGCTGACCTCTTTCCTCAGGGAGTTTTGTTCAAGCCTTTGATAAAAGGTTTGAAGAATGAAGTCCATCATTTAAGAAAAAAGTTGAAGAAGATTGAGGCCGACCTTCAGGTCTCTCGGAAGAATGCTTCGAAGGCGACTAAAGAAGTTACTTGCCTCCGAAGCTTACAATGAAGGATTCCGCGAGTTTCAGCATCTGGAAAAATTTTTTTGAGAAGGAGCTTGTTGAACTCCGAAAGAACGCGAGCGACAAGTCTTGGGTGCTGATAGCGAAGATCAGCTCTCTTGAAGTTGATCTTAAGAAGGCAAAAGAAAAGATTCGTCTCTTATGAGGGAGCTTGCCATGGTCCACCGATGAAGCTCGGTATAATTGGAATTGGTCGAAAAAGTTCTTCTAGCTTCAGAAGTAGCTACAGAATATTGAGGATCGGCACAATAGTTACTGGACGACCTAGGCAGGAAAGATGTCCGACTTGAGGACGAGCTGAAGGCTGCCAAGAATGAGACGATCTATTTTTAGAGGAAGTTTTATAGTGTCCAACAGACTGGATCAAGCGGCGAATCTGAGGAGCTCACCTCCCTGAAGAGGACCGTTGGTGAGCTCTCGGAGGTCGTCGGGGTGGAGAAAACTAAAGTTCAACAGCTAAAGCTCCAGTTGACTTGTGAGCATCGAGCCGTCAAGGATGCTGAAGCTGAATCTGAAGTCTTGAGGAAGCAGCGGCAAGAGCTCGAGGCCAAATTTGAGTACACCAACAGGATGTATATCGAAGGTATATATAAGAAGAAAGAGCTCGAGAGGAAATCTTTAGACTGAAGGAAGCTTTGGTGATGGTCGGAGCTGATAGCCCAAAGTCCGAAGAGTTCAGGCCGCCTTAGGACTTTGTCTCCTTTCTTTTTTCTTTATGTAATCGATTTCATCGATCTTTATTCCATCTGTAATGCATTTGTTCTTTTGCATAGTTGGTCCTTGCCGACCTTCATTTTGCTTGTAGTGTGCCCACTTTTTGTGTAATCGATCTTATTGACTTTTATTTGTAATGAACATAACTCCATAATGAAATGGTACCTCCTTTCTTTTCTTTTTTTTTTTTATTGTCATCTCTTGTAGATGCGATTCTGAGCACCTCATTTTTCTTTACTTTATTTCTAATGAGATGCTTGTCGTGGACGTCGGGCTAGAGATCCGTTCCATGGATCAAGACGGGATTTTACCTTCAGCATTTGGCATGGTCATAGTGGGATGTGTACGACGATCGTTAGTAGGGTCTTGACTTTTTCCTTATTTTAGATTAGCAAGGCCTCGGCCTTCCATCCTTTGCATGATCGTATAGGTTCGTCGGATCCGTCGGCGAGATCTCTCTCCTTATCTCATCTTTATTTAATGAGGCTTTCAACTTTGCTCATGTTAGGACGAGATTCTCCTCCTGTTTCTAACGGGTCATAGGGACACATTAGGGCCATTGGCAGGATCTCTCTTCTCATCTCGTCTTAGTTCAATGAGACCTTCGATTTTGCTCACGTTAGGACGAGATTCTCCTCGTGCTCCTAATGGGCTGTAAGGGCACATTAGAGCCATTGGTAGGATCTCTCCCCTCATCTCGTCTTAATTCAACGAGGCCTTCGACTTTGCTCACGTTAGGACGAGGTTCTCTTTCTGTTTCCAATAGGCTATAGGAGCATATTAGGAC
Organism: Cocos nucifera; assembly: GCA_006176705.1. Lineage (NCBI taxonomy): Eukaryota > Viridiplantae > Streptophyta > Magnoliopsida > Arecales > Arecaceae > Cocos > Cocos nucifera. The sequence goes on from QRFJ01001038.1 coordinate 688,132, forward strand.
CGTTGGTAGGGATTCTTCCCTCATCTCATCTTACTTCAATGAGGCCTTCGACTTTGCTCATGTTAGGATGAGGTTCTCCTCATATTCTCAACAGGCTGTAGGGGCACATTAGGGCCATTGGTAGGGTCTCTTCCCTCATCTCGTCTTAGTTCAACGAGGCCTTCGACTTTGCTCACGTTAGGATGAGGTTCTTCTCCTGCTTCTAATGGGCCGTAGGGGCACATTAGGCCCATTGGTAGGACCTCTCCCCATATCTCATCTTAGTTCAATGAGATCTTCGACTTTGCTCATGTTAGGACGAGGTTTTCTTCCTATTTTCAATGGCCTCTAGGGGCACATTAGGGCCGTTGGTAGGGCCTCTCCCCTCATCTCGTCTTAGTTCAACGAGGCCTTCGACTTTACTAATGTTAGGATGAGGCTCTCCTCTTGTTCCTAATGGACCACTTTAGGTTGCTTCGAAGAGTTATTTATCATCATGCAATTTTTGCACCAAGAAGTAATGATGTTAAAATAGAAAAATTTTATTGAAGAAAAATTACTGATAGTACATTCTTAGATTTTTTGAATTTCAAAGATGCGGAAGTATTATTTCTTCGAGCTCCTTCAAGTAATAAATTTCTGATCGGACGACCTCCTCTACTTTATACTAACCTTTCCAATTCAGGACAAGCTTTCTTTGATTCTGAGGTTGCGAAATGGATGCTCGTCGGAGCACCAAGTCTCCCACCTTGAATGCTTTACTTTTTTACTTTGGAGTTATAGTATCTAGCTACTCTTTCTCTGTAGGTTGCCATTCGAACTTAGATTTTTTCTCTTTTTTTCTCCAGTAGATTGAAGTTGATTATGAGGTCTCATGAGTTACGCTGCTCATTGAAGGTTACGACCTATGCTGACGAAAGTTTAAGCTCGATTGGGATGACTGTCTCTATTTCAAAGGCCAAGACGAATGGTGTTTCCCCAGTCGGTAGCCTTTGAGTAGTTTGGTACGTCCAGAGGATGTGGTAGAGTTCATTCGCTGAAGTCTCCTTTGCTCTTTCAAACCTTGCCTTGATGCCCTGCAATAAAATTCTGTTAGGCACGTTTGCTTCACCATTTGCCTATGGATGGACCACTGACATGAAGTGATGGAAGATGTTTAGATCTTCACAGAATTTAGCGAACCTCATTTCAGCAAACTGTCGCCCGTTATCCATTATGAGAGTTTGGGACAGACCAAACCGACAGACGATTGACTTTCAGATAAAGTCTTGTACTTTGACCTCAGTAATTTTTGCTAATGGTTCGACCTCGATCCATTTGGTGAAGTAGTCGATCGCAATCAGGAGGAACTTTCGTTGTTCAGATGTCATTGGAAAGGGGCTAAGTATATCCATTCCTCACTGCGCGAATAGCCAAGATGCACTTAGTGGAGTAAGCTCGACGGTCGACTGTCTTTGTATATTTATATTTCTCTAACAGCGGTCACATTTCTTAATATACTCTATATAGTTGTGGTATAAGGTTGGCTAATAGTATCCCTGCTGAAGTAGTCTTTGTGATAGAGATCTGACTCCTACATGACTTCTGCAAATTCTCTCATGCACTTTCCATAATGCAAAGTCGGCCTCTGAAAATCGGAGATATCTTAGGAGCGATAGAGAATACGATCTTTTATACAGCTTACCTTCATACAAAACATACCGAAAAGCTTGACTCCTGAGTTTTCGAGCTTCTTTCGAATCATGAGGAAGAACTCCATCCTTGAGGTAGGCAACTAGTGGGTCGATCCAACTCGGCTCATGCTCAACCTGCATAATGGGCTGTAACTCCTCTGAGCTTGGGCACTTTAGAATTTCAAAAAATATTTCTTTGGGTAGTTCGGTCGGAGCTAAAGTGGCCAATTTAGAGAGAAGGTCAGCTCTCGTATTTTCTACCCTCGAAATTTGTTGAATGCTAAAACTTTTGAAGGCCGAAGTCAAGTTCTTTACTTTCTCAAGATATTTCATCATGCTTTTCTCTCGGGCTTCATAGCTGCCGCTAACCTATCTGAACACCAGCTGAAAATCACTGAAAACTTGGAATCGGTCTACTTGTAACTCTTTTACTATTTTCAACACAGCGATTTGAGCTTCATATTCGGTCTCATTATTAGTTGCAGAAAATTCAAAGCGTAGTGCATATTCGGTGATGACTCCCTCGGGATTAACCAGGACCAATCCCGTGCTTGCTCCAGCAGCATTGGATGAACCATCCATGCATAGGACTCAAAAACCTTCGAAAAGGTTGGCACTCTCTTCGGGGGGGCTTGGTTGCAACCATGGGATGCCGATTTCATTCTGTTCAAGATCGACTTCATCTGGAATGGTGCATTTCACTACAAAATCTTCTAATATCTGGGTTTTGATTGATAGTCGAGGTCGTTAGTTGATATCAAATTCTATAAGCTCGATTGTCCATTTTGCAATTCTTCCGGAGGCATCCGTTCGATGAAGAACTGCTTTAATTGGTTGATCCATAAGGATAGTTATGGTGTACCCCTGAAAGTAAGGTCGGAGTCTCCTGGCAGTAATTAGAAGAGAATAAGTTAATTTTTCTAACTTAGAGTACTTGGTCTCTGCATCCCTCAGGATTCGGCTTATGTAGTAGACCGACCGCTATACTTTTATTTTCTCCTTGATCAGGACTACTATCAGGGCTGCTGGAGAGACTGCTAGGTACAAGAATAACTTTTCTTCGAGCTCAGGCTTTGTCAGCAGTGGAGGTGAGCCAAGGTAGTTTTTAAGCTTCTCGAATGCCTATTGGCATTCTACCATCCAGTGAAAGCTCTTTGGCCGCTTGAGAATTTGAAAGAAGAGCATGCATCGTTCGATCGATCTCGAGACGAAGCGATTTAGGGATGCCATTTTTTCAGTCAGACGCTGAACTTCTTTAATTATTTTTGGAGTGGTCATCTCCTGAATAGCCCAAATTTTCTTTGGATTCATCTCAATTCCTCGCCTCGACACCATAAATCCCAAAAATTTCTCCAAGGTCAAATCGAAGGCGTTCTTGATCGAGTTCATCTTGTACTTTTTAAGTACACTGAAGGTCTCTTCGAGGTTGGTGATGTGATTTATTGAAGCTTGGCTCTTGACGAGCATGTCATCCACATACACCTTCATGTTTCGACCGATCTACTTTTTGAAGATTTTGTTGATCAGGTGCTAGTATGTTGTCCCTGCATTCTTGAGTCCGAAAGACATAACCTTATAATAGTAAAGACCATGGTCAGTAACAAAAGTAATTTTTTCTTCATCCTCTGGCGCCATCCAGATTTAGATATAGCCAAAAAAGGCATCTATGAAGGTGAGGAGCTCATGACCTGAGATTACATCCACCAGTTGATCTATCCTGGGTAGGGGGTAGCTATCTTTTGGGCAAGCTTTATTTAGCTTTCTGAAGTCTATACACATTCTCCACTTGCCGTTCGTCTTTTTGACGAGCACCATGTTTGAGACCTAGCTTGGGTAGTTAACTTTTTGGATAAATTTGATCTTAAGGAGCTTGTCAACTTCTTATGCAATTACTTTCTACCTCTCCAGAGCGTGGCTATGCATCTTCTCTTTTACTGGGCAACATTTGGGATCAGCAGCCGACCGATGTTCCATAACCTCGGCATCAATCCCCGGCATATCGACCCAGGTGAAGATGTCCGTGTTTCTCCAAAGGAAGGTAATGAGTTGCTTTCGAACCTCATCCTCCAAGTTAGAGTCGATCTGCAAAGTGTGCTCTGCATTCTCATCGTTTAATGGGATGGAAATGAGGTCTTCCATAGGCTTTCCCCGCTCCTCCGTAAGGTCGTCACGGACATCCAGTCCATCAACAGGACAAAGGTCGGGCTGGATGTTTTTCTATAGGGTCATGGAGTAATAGTGCCTCACCAAGATCTGGTCTCCTCTGATCTCTCCGATCCTATAGCTTGTTGGGAACTTCACCTTCAAATAATATGTTGACACTACTGCCCGAAGTGCGTTTAGACCAGGTCAGTCGAGGATCATGTTATAAGCCGATGGGGCTTTCACTATCAGGAAGTCCATCTCTGTTCTAGACTGTTTTGGATATTGTCCTGCAGCCACAACCAAAGTTATTATTGAAGGAAAAATCTTGATTTTTTGGATCAGGTTCGTTCAGATCTGATTGGATCAAGAGAGATATTTCAAATTTTTTTTTTTTGAATCTAGATCAGATTTGAGATATTTCAGATCAAATTTTATAGATCTAATAAATAAAAATAAAAGTAAATTAAATCTAATTTAATTTATATATTTTGTTGGATAATCAGATTATCCTGTGATGATCCTGTTGATTGCCTGAAGTTCTGGATCTAGCCACGCAAGTGCCTGGCCTCTATCGGTATCCACTCGGATTGGATCTGGAGATTTTCTCCTTCTTTTATCATTTCTTTAAATATCAGATCTGGATCTGATTTGGAGGATCTTCAAAATTCCTTTTGAAGATCTGAAATTGTGTCTTGCAGTAATGTTTCCTTCTTTTTTTCTCATCATCTTTCTCTTGCCTGGATCGCACCAAATTGGAGCCCAAATCTCCTTGGGCGTGAAGAGGAGAGAGAGGACTAGAAGATGGCATGGAGGAGGGAGAGGGGCAACCATGGGGCATGGGCTAAGGGAGAACTTCTTGAAAGCTAGGCATAGATAGGGTTTGTATAGACCCTACCGCGCCATGTAGTGCCACATCATCCCGACCAATCATATTACTTCGTACAATTAGATTTAAATCTGATTGGTGGGATGACACCACCTGATCCAATCAGATGAGAGCCCCCTCAAATCATCCTTAGGTGGCACCAAGATAGGTCAAAGCTGAGTCTTAGGCGCCTACCTAAGTTGATTCCAAGAAGCAACCTAGAGTCCCATCTGTACGGGACTCTAGGCGTCCCTATCTGTATGGGACTCTAGGGAGGCGTGCACCTCCTTTTCATTTTCTAGCAGGGGACAAGCCCCTATCTGCTCTCCTATAGGTGCATGACATGGGCAGATGTCTAAGTATCAAAGATCAACGTTTGACCAAAGTCAAAAGATAAGATTTAGTAGGTGATAGAAAATGGCATGTATTGTCTCAAATTTAACTCATAAATTAAGACAATCCTTTTCTGACCTAGACAAGCTCCAGTCAGACCAAGTAAAGGTATCTGAGTGAGTATAAATATATTTGGCTTAATCAAGATAACTTTTAATGATAATCGAAGGAGAATGTTAGGCTCAATCGTGTGCTTGCACGATTTTCTTGAACCTAATTGAATCTTATTCAAATCAATTGAATTGGATTAGTCTAATTGATGATATGTAGATCCAAACCCTTATTTGTGTGATTCAGTTAGGTTCAGTTCTGTATGGCAATGGGATATGTCGCGATCTCTATCATCGACATCATCGAAACATCTTTCGATGGATCAGAACTTTTCTGATTCAGACAACTAGAATGATCGATCATCCAAATTATTTTAATTGCTCCCAAAATCTACTAGTGACACCTAGCAGTATATGGTGGCAACCCATCAAAACTAAAATTGAACCTCTCGATGTATCTACCTGTGTGATTAAGTTCTTCTATTTTGAACTTCGATCAGATTAGGGTTAAGGTGAACTCGTCAAACCCTAATTTTTGTCATATGTTTAATCATTCGATTCAAGTCCGATGTGAAAACCTTAATAGAAACTCTTTCTATTATTTCACTGTGCCATGGCCATGGGCTTAAGGACTTGATTCTCATGATCATCATAGGGCTGCTCCTCATCCACCGAGGTAGATAGATTTTTTCTTGGTGTAATTCAATTCCTACAATGAACATGCTATAGCCAACATACACCTCAGGATTCCGAATGGCTAGGAGATCGAGTCATGGTGTAGTCAAACTATAACACCCTCAAGGTGAACTACCAATGCACCTCAGGTTAAAGAACCAGACACACGACTGTAGCTTTGAGTCAGTCATCGATGAGAAGGTAGACTTTCTTATGACTGCTCGAGATGGTCTCGCTCAGTGCCCTCGTTCTCTAACGAGTACCTATACTCTCGCTCCGATGTCTCTACACCATAGATTTAAGACTCATCTACTATAAAGAAGCGATTGTACACCAACCTTTTGGATCAATCACCATCCTCATGATGATCCTACGGTCAGGAGCATTTTATGAGTTAATAATGAAAATTCATATCTTAAATTTTCAACTCTTGAAAATATGAATTATCATTACCATTGACTCAAGGGATGTATCACAGACACTAAATATACATTTATGATAGAAAATAATTCATTTTATTATTTATAGTAAAAATTATAATTTTGCTCCTAGAAGTGTATTACAAGTGTCAACCAATTCTGACTTCTAGAACACACATATCTAACAAACTTTCACTTGACCTAAAGTCAATTGGCTACAAATCTAAGTCCCATCTTCTTAAGATGGGCTTCAATCTTCTACTGGCCCAACGGCATCATAAGTGGGTCCACCGCATTGTCTGCGGAGTCGACTCTCTTGACCTTGATGTAATCCTTCTCGAGGCAATTGTAGATGAGGTGGTATCGCTACTCGATGTGCTTGAATTTTTAGTGAGACCTCGACTTCTTAGCAAGGGCTATGGTGTCATTATTGTCGCAGTATAGAGGAATGACATCTGATGGCATTACTCCGATTTCTGCAGTAAACTTCTTGTACCAAAATGCCTCCTTCGTAGCTTCTGACGCAGCGATGTATTCTACTTCCATGGTAGAATCTGCTATCACTGTCTGCTTGAAACTTTTCCAACTGATGCTCTACCATTACACACAAACAAACTCCCAGATGTCGACTTTCGATCATCTACATCGGACATAAAATCCAAGTCTATATATCCCCGGACTTGGAGTTCTCCATTACCAAAGACCAACAACATATCCTTAGTTCTTCTCAAGTACTTAAGAATATATTTCACAGAAGTCCAGTGTTCTTCATCTGGATTCGACTGATATCTGCTCGTGACACTCATAGCATGGATTATATCAGGTCGTGTACATAATACGGCATACATAAGGCTCCCTATTGCTGAAGCATAAGGGATCTTGCTCATGCATTCTATTTTCTCAGGTGTGCTAGGGCACATCTTCTTGGAAAGATGAATGTCATGTCTGATGGATACCAAACTCCTCTTAGAGTTTTTCATGCTAAACCTCTTTAGCACTTCCTCTATGTACATCTTCTGTGAAAGCCCTAGCATCCTATTCGGTCTATCTCTATATACCTTACTTTCTAGAATAAAGGATGCTTCACCTAGGTCTTTCATGGAGAATTCTTTGGATAACCACATTTTAATTGTGGTCAACATGGGAATATCATTTTCAATAAGGAGGATATCATCCACGTACAATACGAGAAAAACAACAGCATTTTTACTGACCTTTTTGAAGATACATGGTTCCTCCTCGTTCTTGATGAAACTAAACAATTAGATCACATCATTGAAATGAGTATTCTAGCTCCGAGATGTTTGCTTAAGTCTATATATGGATCTTTGTAGCTTGCATATCTTGTGATTAGCATCACTGGATGTGAAACCTAGCGGCTGTTCCATATAGATATCTTCCTCAAGATATTCATTTAAGAATGCCATTTTCACGTTCATTTGTCATATTTTATAATCGAAATAGGCTGTAATAACAAGCAATGTACGGATGAATTTTAGCATAGCTACTGACGAAAAGGTATCCTGATAGTCAATGCCTTCACGCTGACTATAACTTTTTGCCACTAATCTAGCTTTGAATGTCTCCACATTCCTATCTGCACCAATCTTTCTTTTATAGATCCATTTACACCCAATAGGTACTATACCTTCTGGTGGATCTACCAAGGTCCAGACTTGGTTTGAGTGCATCGAATCAATTTTTGACTTCATTGTCTCTAACTATTTCTCAGAGTCGATATCTGATATCGCATCGTTATAAGTTTTGGGATCATTACCATGAACCCCATTACCTATGAGAAATATTTTCTCTACTTCCTCTGAAATAGTACCTAAGTACCTCTCAGGGGGATGGAAAATCCTTTTTGATCTTCGAGATGGAGGAGGTAGTGATTGTATTGGCTCAACCTGATTTGGTTCCATTTGATCCTTAGCTCATTGCTCTTGTGAAATTTTCTCATTGAGCTTGATCTGTTTTTCAATGCCACTATCTTAAGTAAACTATTTTTCAAAAAAGATTGCATGTCAACTCACAATCACATTATGGTCTTCTGAAATGTAGAAATAATATCCTAATGACTCTTTAGGATATCCTATAAATCGAGCTCTAAAGGATGTAAAGTCTAACTTGTCCGCTTGTTATTTTTTGACATGAGCCAGACAATCCCAAATTCTGAGATGACTCAAACTTAGTTTCTTACCATGTCATTTCTCATACGGTGTGGTAGGAATGGTTTTAGAAGGAACCGTATTCAGTAAGTATATTGCAGTTAACAAATAGTGTTTCCAAAAAAAATTAGGAAGGTCTGTGAAGCTCATCATGGATCGAACCATATCTAATAGGATCCGATTTCTCCATTCTGAAACTCCGTTGAGTTGAGATGTTCCAGGTGGAGTCCATTAAGAGACTATGCCATTATCCTTAAGATACTCCAAAAATTTTCGACTAAGGTATTCACCTACTCAATCTGATCGAAGAATCTTAATGGGTTTTTCAGTTTACTTTTCTACTTCATGTTTGAATTTTTTGAACTTTTCAAAAGCTTCAGACTTGTATCTCATAAGATACACATATCCATACCTAGATAAATCATCAGTAAAGGTTATGAAGTAGACAAAGATGCCTCTAGCTGGTACATCAAATGGATCGCACACATCAGTATGTACTAGGGCAAGAAGATTCGTGGCCCTTCCTCATGTTCTACAAAAGAAAGTTTAGTCATTTTGCCATGAAGATAAGATTTACAAATTGGATATGACTCAAAAGTCAACGAACTCAATAGTCTGATTTTCTCCAATTTGTTAATCCTATCTTCTGCTATATGACCTAGTCTTAGGTGCCATAGATACCTATTATTTGGACTATCCCTAGGTCGTTTCATGGCATTCACATTTTTCTCAATATTAAAAATAGATACATCAATATGTAACTGATAAAGATCGTTAATAAGGAAACCACTTACAATTTTATTTCTTTCATAAAGAATGTTACAATGGTCCTTAAGAAAACTAATTACATAGCATTCTAGTGCTAGGCATGAAACAAAAATCAAATTCCTGCTTGCTGCAGGCACATAATAACAATCTTTTAATACTAAGTCTAAACCAGATGGTAGTCGAAGATGGTATGTTTCCATGGCCACGGCAGCAATTCTTGCTCCATTTCCAACGTGCAGGATCATCTCACCATCCCTCAGCCTCCTGCTATCCTCAAGATCCTGCATAGAAGTGCATAAATGAGTACTAGAATTAGAGTCAAACATCCAACTGAATGCTGAAGAAACTGTAAGGTTAGACTCAATAATGAGTATACCTCCAGAAGGACCTGCCTCCTTCTTATTCTTTAGGGTGGTGAGGTAAGTAGGGCAGTTTCGCTTTCAGTAGCCGTCATTGTTGTAATGAAAATACTTTTCTTTGTCAGCGGCCTTCTTTTTCAGCTCTATCTTTTTCTTCTTTCCTCCTTCCATCTGCTTTTTTCACAGACTTCTTTTTCTTTCCAAAAGACTTTCTCTTAGAAGAAGTTCATTCCATAGCAAGCACTGAGCCTTTAGAACCTTTCATAGAAAGCTCAGCAGTAATCAGCATGTTCATAAGTTTGGCCAGGAAATTTTGAAGTTTATGCATATGGTAGTTTATGATGAACTGCCCATATGCATCAGTCAAGGATTATAGAATTATATCATTCTGCAGATCCAGGTCCAACTTCACTTTGAGCTTCTCAAGCTCTTCCAAGTCCTTGATCATCATCAAACAATGATCTTGGACTGACTATCCATCACGCATTTTAGTCTTGAATAGTCATTTAGTGACTTGATACTTGGCTATGCGACTCTATTTACCAAACATCTCTTATAGGTGAGCCAATATTTGACGGACAGTCCTGATATCTTCATGTTGGCGCTGAAGCTCATCAGACATCGAGCCCAACATGTAGTATGTAGTCTTGTTATCTTCGTCCGTTAATTTTTTAAGAGATGCTCTCTATTCAGCAGATGGACGGACTAGTAAGGTGGAAGGGTCTTGATTCAATACATGAGTTAACTTCTCGGAATCCAAAATAATTTTGAAGTTTCAGAGCCAATCCTTGTAATTAGGTTCGATCAGTCTATGGGAGTCCAGAATACGTGCTAGTGGATTGGATGCAGATATTTTCTTATAGAGAGTCAAAATTTTTAGTTAGATATTATAATTAAAACTTGATCAATCTATTTAGGAGTTTTATTTTAAAATAAATTAGCTTCCACTATTTTTTTGGATCCCTACACTCTCTCTGTAGAGATGCAAAAATCTCCATAATTAATGATTTCTAGTGGGTGGTGCGATCCCACCAACTGACTCATCACCTCACGTAATAGTTATTGATGATGGGTTAGCCAATGAGTGAACAACTCTTGTTCAATGATTCTCTAATCATGGTGCATCCAAACTTGATCTCTAATTCATGAATCTCACCATGCCTGGAATATTGATCCACTTCTTAGTTAAGTTAGACCCACCATTTGTACAGATTGAATTTTTAATTGAGTCTCTCACCGTATCCAGAATATTGAGCCCAATCCATCCTCTAGCCCATAGTATCCAATGCCTAATAATCAAGAACAACCGTATCCAGATATGATTGCATCTTTCCAGTGTAATTGAATCACTGTAACCAGCCAAGAACAATCAACCCCGGGAAGGGTCCGCACATCTACAATGGTAGAAGACCTTAGATTTAATATTTTCTTAGGAAGATTTGATTTAGGTCTTATTAAACTAGACTTAACATAGTCATAACCATTATGACTAACCTAGTGGCATGGGTTAGCTCGAATTATTGACCACCTTAGATCAGGACTGAGCCAACAAATATGTCCAGGTAAGTGAGATCGGTGGAAGGGATATGCCATTAACTTGACAAGAACGTATTCGAGTCGAATAGCTTCCAATTAAAAACTAGTCGGTCATATCTGTCAGACTTACCTTAGATACTAAATTATTGAGCCAGAAACAATCGGATTAGCCTACAATCTAGACTCTAACCACTGAGCCTAATTAGGTCTTAGCTTGATCGATCACTCATGTGACTCAATCTTGACCTAGACTTAATCTTATTAGGCCGATCAATTTAAGCACTGTTGATCTCATCTAACCAACTCTTGATTCAGTTTGATCAACCGCTTAGACCTAAAGAGCTATCCAAGTCCAAACCTAATTTTATGAATATGTCTTAGATCTGAAATTCTTAATTTTAGACCTAACATATATTTCATAATCTTAATTCTTAATTAAGTTTAGGATTCATAAATAAAATATGTAAATAAAATTTTAGGATTTTAGGATCTAGGATTTTGCAGAAAGTAAGTTCTTGATTTTTAATTAAGGACGAACACGCAGTACCCCTACACATCATAAGAACATCCCATCAAATGGGAGGAGAGGATATTTAAATCTTACTTTATTCTTATGATCGGATGACCAAGAAAAATATCTTAATCAGAAATATAAATCTACAAAACTAGTTAGATCTACATCATATATCTCATATATAAAAATTGATCTAACTTTATACATATTTTGCATACATCTCATGTATCATATCATGTATATTTTTAGATCTAAATTATCTCATAATTAATCTAAAAAATTAAATTTAAATTGATCACATTAAAATAAATTTTAATCTAGATAATTATGTAGAACTATTCTACAACTAGTCTAAACATTCATTCATCATATCTTATATGAACCAAAAATTAAATAATTTTATTCACTATTTTTTAGATCTTATTATAATATTTATAATATTAAAAAATAGTAAATAAATAGATCTAAAATAATAACTTAATTAAATTAAATTATGAATATGCAAGAATATGTATAGAATAGTTCTATTTTACAACTAGTCATGCATCTCGTAAAACTTAGATCTAAATTATTTAATTTTAATTTTTTTTAATTTTAGATATAATCATATCTCATGTGACATATAAAATTACCTAATTATTAGATAAAAATTAAAATAAAATTAGATCTAAATAATTTATTAGAATCTGGCTCTGATATCAGTTGAAGGAAAAATCCTGATTTATCGGGTCAGATTCGTTCAGATATGATTGGATCAAGAAAGATATTTTTAAAAATTTTTCTTTTGAATTTAGATCAGATCTGAGATACTTCAAATCAAACTTTATAGATCTAATAAATAAAAATAAAAGTAAATTAAATCTAGTTTAATTTATACCTTTTGTTAGGTAATCAGATTATTCTGTGATGATGCTGCTGTTTGCCTGAAGTTCTGGATCTAGTTACGCAAGTGCCTGGCCTCTATCGATATCCACTCGAACTGGATCTAGAGATCTTCTCCTTCTTTATCATCTTTTCAAATATTAGATCTGGATCTGATTTGGAGGATCTTCAAAATTTCTTTTAAAAATCTGGAATCGTCTCCTGCAGTAATGCTGCCTTCTTCCTTGCTCGTCACATTTCTCTTGCCTGGATCGCACCAAACTGGAGCCCAAATCTCCTTGGGCATGGAGAGGAGAGAGAGGACCAGAAGATGGTATGGAGGAGGGAGAGGGGCACCTTAGAGCATGGGCTAAGGGAGAACTTCTTGAAAGCTAGGAGCAGATAGGATTTATATAGATTCTGCTGCGCCATGTAGTGCCACATCATCCCGGGCAATCACATTGCTTCATGCAATCAGATTTAAATCTGATTGGTGGGATGATACCATCTGATCTAATCAGATGAGAGCCCCCTCAAATCATCCTTAGGTGGTGCCAAGATTGGTCAAAGCTGAGTCTTAGGCGCCTACCTAAGTTGATTCCAAGAAGCAACTTAGAGTCCCATCTATATGGGACTCCAGGCATCCCTATCCATGGGTGCACACCTCCCTAGGCATGCACCCCCTTCTTTTCATTTTCTAGCAAGGGGACAAGTTCCTATCTACTCTCCTACAGGTGCATAATACATGGGCAGATGTCTAAGTGTCAAAGATCAATGTTTGACCAAAATCAAAGGACAAGAATTAGTAGGTAATGGAAAATGGCAGGTATTATCTCAAATTTATCTTATAAATTAAGATAATTCTTTTCTGATCTGAACAAACTCCAGTCAGACCAAGTAAAGGTACCTAAGTGAGCATAAATATATTTGGCTCAGTCGAAAAAACTTTTAATGATAATTGAAGAAGAATATTAGCTCAATCATGTGCTAGCATAATTTTCTTGAATCTAATTGAATCTTATTCAAATCAATTGAACTAGGTTAGTCCAATTGATGATATTCAGATTCAAATCCTTATTTGTGTGATCTAGTTAGATTCAGTTCTGTATGGCAATAGAATATATCACGATCTCTATCATCGACATCATCGAAATATCTTTCGATGGATCTGAATTTTTTTGATTCAGACAACTAGAAAGATCGATCATCCAAATTATTCTAATTGCTCGAAAATCCATCAGTGACACCTAGCAGTATATGGTGGCAACCCATCAAAACTAAAAATGAACCTCTCGGTGTAGCTACCTATGTGATTAAGTTCTTCTATCTTGAGCTCTGATCAGATTAGGGTTAAGGTGAACTCGTCAAACCCTAATTTCTATCATATGTTTAATCATTCGATTCATGTCCGATGTGAAAATCTTAATAGAAACTCTTTCTATCATTTCACTCTACCATGGCTATGGGCTTAAGGACTTGATTCTCATGATCATTGTAGGGCTGCTCCTCATCCACCGAGGTAGATAGATTTCTTCTTGGTGCAATCCAATTACTACAATGAACATGCTATAGGCAACAAATATCTCAGGGTTTCGAATGGCTAGGAGACCGAGTCATGGTGTAGTCAAACTATAACACCCTTAAGGTAAACTGCCGATACACCTTAGGTTAAAGAACCAGACACACGATTGTAGCTTCGAGTCAGTCATCGATAAGAAGGTAGACTTTCTTATGACTGCTCGAGGTGTCACTCTCAGTGCTCTTATTTTCTAAGGAGTACCTGTACTCTCGCTCTGGTGTCTCTACACCATAGACTCAAGATTCATCTACTATAAAGAAGCGATTGTACACCAACCTTTTGGATCAATCACCATCCTCATGATGATCCTACGGTCAGGAGCATTTTATGAATTAATAATGAAAATTCATGTCTTAAATTTTTAACTTTTAAAAATATGAATTATCATTACCATTAACTCAAGGAATGTATCACAGACACTAAATATACATTTATGATAGAAAGTAATCCATTTTATTATTTATAGTAAAAATTATAATTTTATCCCTAGAAGTGTATTACAAGTGTCAGGCAATTTTGGCTTTTAGGGCACACATATCTAATAATTATGCCCTCAATCGATACCACGTCATTGGTAAAGCCCACTAACGGAGAGTTTATCGGCCCCAGCCGACCATTAGGTATAGACATTTTGGAGAAAGCATCATAAAATAAGACATCTGCTGAACTTTCATTATCAACAACGATGCAGCATATATCATAGTCTGCGATATTTAAAGCAATTACAACCGCATCGTAATGCAGAAATTGAACTCCTTGGGCGTCGTTGTTGGTGAAAGTGATGGGCTCCTCAATTCTTTGCCTCTTCTTAGGCCCTGCTGGTCCGCTAGTCTTTCTTCATCGAGGTTTCCTAGAGATAGTATTGATGATGCCGAGGGATCGCCGATCTGCCTGCTGCTCCTCCCCCATCAATGGCTTAGATTGCGATAGTGCCCTTGATCGGTCCTCTCCTCCTTCGGGCTGATGCCGTAGGAATCGATCGAGCCTACCTCGCCTGATGAGCTCTTCGATCTCATCTTGGAGCTGGATACATTCTTCTGTATCATGACCGTGGTCACGATGATAGAAGTAGTACTTGTTAGGATTGCGTTTGTCGGGATAAGAGCGCATCCTCTTTGGTCTAGATAGTTGTTCCTTGATCTCCATTAGTACTAATATTTTTGGAGCATTGAGGGGGGCATAGTTTGGAACCTTCGGAGGGGGAGGCCCGTCGTGCCCTTCTATCAGGGCTTCCCTGCTTTCGAGCTCGGGTAGGGGTTCGGGCTCGCTTGCGCTTAGGAAGAGTTTGGAAGCACGACCGAACCTCGTTTGGCTTCTCTTAAGATGCGGGCCTGTTTGGCTCGTCTATTCATCATTCTTCTATAGCTTCATTATCCTTGGCCTTGAAGGCCTCTTCTGCTCGGGTATAGCCTTCAGCCCGAGCTAACATATCAGCAAAATTTCTGAGGTACTTCTTCTCTAGGAAGAACAGCTGGTTGTTCTTCTGAAGGCTGCTTTTTAGTATGGCCATAGCGACGATTGGTATAGATTTTGGACTTTTAGGGTAGCTGCATTGAAGCAGTTGACATAAACTCGGATGGATTCTTCCTCTTACTGCTTGATGTTCATGAGAGAGTTAGAACCTCAGTAGGGGCGTCGGCTGCTAATGAAATGAGCCGCGAATTGGTGGCTCATTTGATCAAAGAAAAAGATGGTATCCGGCTTAAGGGTTGAATACCAATTTCTGACTGCTCCCTTTAAAGTGGATGGGAAGGCTCAATAGAGGATGGCGTCTGGTGCGCCATGGAGCATCATCATCATTCAAAAGACTTTCAGGTGGTCGATTGGATCGGCAGTCCCATCGTAGCTCTCGAATTAAGGGAGCTTGAAGTTTGGTAGGATAGGTTCCTACATGATGCAGTGAAAGAAAGGAGGGTCAGTACAGATACATTACCATGGGAGGAGGAAGCACGGCGGAGTTTCTCGATCTGTTGGTTCATCTCTTACAGTTTTTGGTTCAGAAGAATCTCTTGATCGCTGGTCTCCAAGGTCTTCTGACTGAATGGGGGCAAAGTCACCCCAGGGGTAAAGTTATGATCAGAGCAGGTGCTCTCGATCCTCTACATTTCTTTTTCGGAGGTCATCGACTGGCTAGTCTGAGTCAGCCATCCGCAGACTAGATCATGATACTCCAGAGAAGCCTGCTCCAACCGAATTAGCATCGGAGGCTACTGCTGCCGCATGGTCTATACTACTTTCGTAAGGCCACGAACTTGCTGGACTAGTAGGTTGAACTGCTCTGCATCCACCATTACTGTAGGTGGAGCTTGAGTTGCTGGGGATGAAATAAGGGTGGGCAGATCTGGATGGGATCTGATCGCAGAGGTCGTTGATCGTCGGATTGAAGCTTTCCTAGGAGGCATCTTTTTCAGAGAGGAGGACTCTAGAGGAGAAGAAGTAGAGATCTCTACTGAGCATTTTTTTAAGAACAAGGAAACCTTAGAAGGTAGAGAAGCCCTTCCTCTAGCGCCAATTCTGTTGGTGCAAAATCTAATTATCGTCGAAAAAGTACTGGAGTCGGAGAAGATAAGGTCGCCGTCGGTAACTTGCAAAATAAGTCTCATCCAGAACCTGGAGTGGTGGCTCCAACAAAATCCTTCGACGATCAAGTCAGCTCTTTCGACCAATAGAAATGGAGTGCTCAGTCAAGAATGTTGTAGATTTTTAGGAAGAAGAAGAGAGTCTAAAAAAAATGTATCTGAAGGGTCCCTTTTATAGCCCCAGAGTCTGTAACAAACTGATGGTGACTGCTGCAATCGCTTGGTAGTGGGCCATTCGGGGTCACGTGGGGTTTGTTATGGAGGGTGGCATCCGTTGTCGTGACGTGCTAGTTTGTTGTAGATCTAACAACTTGAGTTCAGAAGGGATGGTTGTAGGTGATGAAGGGCTCTTGGACGTTGCTGTTCTAGAGGAGTTTGGAGGTTCTCAAGATCGACCATGCATTGGCTTTCATTCACTATATTGAAGGTGTATGCCATGGTCCTTTCAGAAGTCTGGAAGGAATTCGATCGGAAGAGAAGTTCGGTAGGGGTTCGACCAGCGAAAAGGCCCGAAAGACGTTCAATTGAAAGGAGTCTGACTACGAGGAATCCACTGGATCAAGTATTAACCGATGGCCGTAACAAGCAAGCATGACTGAAACATTGGCATCTCTATTGTTCCTTTGAGGTTTGGCCATCCCCAGGGTTGCTCACCGACGAATAATGATAAAGCACTGAAGTTCGTCTATGTATGTATGTATATATGTATATGTATATATGTGTGTATAGAGAGAGAGAGAGAGAGGAAAATATCTTGAATTCTTCCATAATAAGCCTACGATGAGGTTCAGGACGATGAATGGAGTCCAATGAGCCCAAGAACAGCCCAAACAGAGATCAAATAGAGGAGATATGCATGAGGGAGCACATGGGGTCATCGGAGGGGGCTCATGTGTCGGCACAGGCCAGCGGGCCGCCAGGCCCAGTATGCGGTGCAGCCTAGCATAGGCACTCGGGCAAGCCATGGATGTGTGCCAGTTGGATGTGGTCCATGATAGACCGGCATCACATGCGGTCCATTGTGGACCCTTAAGTGGTTTACCATCATTTTACGCAGCGTACGCACGAAAATAGCTGGGCAAGCATGCATGGTGAGTGATAGTTCATTCTAGTTCATGCCAGGGGAGCTTCATGCATGGTCCATAGGAGGTTTTGCATGATCTAATGACTGGAATTGCTTGCAATGGTAATCTAAGGGTCTGGGACTTCTTATAGTTGTAATCAGAGACTGTACTTCAATCTCGGCTGGGTTTCAAGCCTTTAAAAGAACTGTTAGCCTATGGGTTTTAGTAGGTCGCAGAAGGTTGAGAGCAAAGATTTTCTAGTGGCTCTGTGGGTTGGTAAAGAGTTAAAACATCGGTCTAGAGGGTACCAGCAGATAATGGGAGCAAGAAGCTCCAAACAGAGAGCTAGGTAGAGAACTGCGGTCATTTCAAGAAGTCTCTAAGAGAAAGCTTTGTAAAGATAACTTCTAGTTGAGAGAATTGTATACAAGTATTGAGAGTGGATAATTTCTTCTTGTATTTATTTATTTCTTATAGTAAGGCTTTTCATATCCCATGGAGGCAAACCTTTGGGCTGATCCACGTACTTAATTATATTTTATTTATTTATTTTTCTTTTCTACTACAATATTCCAATACGAGATCTCCAATAATATATATATATATATATATATATATATATATATATATATATATATAGGTGGTTTCTAAATTGTTTAGTATTACAAATATCTTGCCCATAGGATAGGTATGATTCGATGAGTATGTGACTTGAAATACAAAGTCATCCTTTTCATCCATCTTATATATTATAGTTTTCTCCAAGTTTTTGTCTATCATAACCTATTTTCTTTTTGAGTATTACATAACCTAATTTTTTTACTTCACTTTTGAGATATGCCACGTTCTTGATGCAACTAGTCATCATAACCCCTATTCTATACATCATCAATTACCCTATGCGGCATCTAATGAGGATCCTCCATCCATTGGCCCTAATGGTAAAGTATAAATTATTGATCAATATATGCTTTGAACTATATTTTTATTATTTTATATGACTTATATGTTTGATGATGTCTTTTGATATAATATTTTCTTCTATGTTACATTTGTAACCTAGGCATATGTGATCCAAAACCTATTCCAAGTTCACCTAAACATCCTTTTAGAGTAATATTAATCCTATGATTGATTTTGACGATTCTCAAATATTAAACATAAATCTCATACTAATCATGTTGTTGGGGATAAACCCCGCTCCCGTCGAAGTCCAGTCTGATGCTTAACCTAATATAATTAGTAATCACGGAAGAGTTTCGATCGAGAATTCTTTCTCCAGCAGCCGAACTCCTTCAGCAGTCGAACTTCTCCAGCGGTCGAACCCCTTCTAGACTCCTTCAGTAGCCGAACTCCTTCAGTGGTCGAACCTCTTTCGGACTCCTCCAACGATCGAACCCCTCCCAGACTTCTTCTTCGATCAAATTTCTCTATTAGTTAGACTTCATCCGGACTTCTCCTTCGATCGAACTTCTCCATCAGTCAAACTTCATCCGAACTTCTTCTTCAGCCAAACTCCTTCCAAACTTCTCTTTTAGCCAAACTTCTCCATCAGTCGGACTCCTTCTAGACTTCTCCATCAGTCGAATTTTAATCGGATTCCTCCATCTAGCATTCCTTTCGGATGATCCCCTCTAGTCGTATTTTCTTTAGGAGTCCGAACTCCTTTGGAATTAATATATGTCAAAGCTTTTCATCAACCAATGCCTGCTTCTTCTGAACTTCGATTATTAAATCTCAACGAATGGGCACATCACGACAACGGACATCTCTCTCCATAATAAACTTCATGTAGCCCCGAGCAGTCTATTATCGGATGGTTATAGCTGTCATTATCAGTCTGCTATAGGTGACCCTACTATCGGATGGTTACGGCTATCATTATCAGTCTGCTACGAGCGACACCTCTCTCTGTAATGAATTTCACATGACCCCGAGCGGCCTATTATCGGATGGTTATGGCTGTCACTATCAGTCTGTTATAGGCTTCATATATAAAAAGGAACCCTCCAGATATGTTTTCTCTAAGCTCTCTTCTTCTTTCCAAAATTCTACTATAATCCTTTTCTGAGCACTCCATTTCTATTGGCCAGAAGAGCTGACTTGATCGTCGGAGGGTCCTACCGGAGCCACCACCACCGACTCCGGATGGAACTTTATTTTGGAGGTCATCGATGGTGACCTCTTCTTCCTCAACTCCAACTTGATCTGGCATCAATCAAATTCTATACCAACAGGATTGGCGCTAGAGGAAAGGTCCTCTGTTCTTGAGATACTTTTATTTTTAAAAGAGTACTCAATCGATCCTGTGGATCTTTTTTTTCAAGGTTCATTTTTATCCTCTCCTTCAATATCAAGAAATGCCTCCAAAGAAGGCGACTATTTGGAGATCTACCATTTCTACCATCAGATCTGAGCTAGATCCATCCATTTTGATTTCATCACTGGCATTTCAATTTCTTCCTCCACTGATGGCCATGGTAGATCCGGAGCAGTTTAATTTGCTGATGCAGCAGGATCAGGGTCTCATCAAAATGGTGCAGGCCATACGGCAACCTTCGATGGTAGTTCCGTCAGAAAACCCACCATCGGGATGTCAAGAATCGATCCCAGGGAGGCGCACTTGGGCTAGCATACTCGTCGCCTTTGGGAAGAAAAAACAAAGAGCAGAGGATTCTTGTTCGGATCATGATTCTTCTTTGAAAGAGACCTTCCCCATCTACAGTTGAAAGCCTTTCAAGATTTGCGATCGATATAACATCCTCGATCAGAAACTGTGGAACATGGACCGACGGATTGAGAAACTCCGCCACATCACCCTAGCTCTCCATGATGACGTCTGCACCGATCCTCCTTTCTCTTTTTGAATTATGCAAGAGTCCATTCTGAAGAACTTCAAGCTTTCCCAATTGAAAGCTATGATAGAACCTCTGATCCAATCGATCATCTGAAGGCCTTCCAGATCATGATGCTGCTCCATGGCGCACCAGATGCCATCTTATGCTGAGCTTTTTCGTCTACCTTAAAGGGAGCAGCAAGAAGTTGGTACTCGATGTTAAAGCTAGGTATGATCTTCTCATTCGATCAGATGAGCCATTAGTTTGTGGCTCATTTTGTTAGCAGTCGTCGGCATCCCAACCGAGGTTCAAATTCTCTAATAAATATCAAGCAAAAGGAGGGAGAATCTATCCAAACTTATGTCATCCAATTTAATGCTGCTGCATTGAAGGTTTGGAACCTGGACAAGTCTGTTGCAGTAGCCGCACTCAAAGGCAGCCTTCAAAAGAATGATTTATTGTTCTCCTTGAAGAAGAAGTACCTCAGAGACATTATCGATCTGCTAGCTCGGGCTGAAGGATATACTCGAGCAAAAGAAGCCTTCAAATTGAAGGATGAGAAAGCCGCAGGAAAGTGGCAAGCAGGCAAGTTTAATAAATTCGCAGCTGATGGAGGGCCGAATGAAGTTTGACCACGCTCACGGACTTCCTCTGAGCGTAAGCGAGTTTGAACTCCTCGAGTTTGTCATCAAAGAAGCTCCGACAGAAGGGTACAAAGAAGTTCTCCTCTCAAAAGATTTCACAACTACGCTCCCTCGATGCTCCAAAAATATAAGTATTGATGAAGATCAAGAAGCAATTATCGAAGCCTGAAAGGATGCACTGGTAAGTGCAATCTTAGCAAATATTGCCTCTACCATCTTGACCATGACCACGATACTAAAGAATGCATTCAACTCCAAGACAAGATCGAGAAGCTCATCAGGAGAAGTCGGTTGGATTGATTGCTCAGATGCGGGCTTGAAGCAAGAGAAGATCAGTCAAGGGCACAGCCGCAATTAGAACGGCCAATGAGGAAGAAATAATAAGAAGATTGACCATCTCTCGGTATCATCAATACTATCTCTGGGGGACTTAGTACTTTGGCGAGCCGCCATCTCTCAGCCTCAAAGCCAGGAAAAGCTTGCCCCAAATCAGGAAGGTCCGTATGAAATAGAGGAGGTCGTTCGGCTCGTAACTTATCGTCTAAAAGAGCTTAGAGGAACAACGCTCCCACGATCTTGAAATTTAGAAAATCTGAGAATGTTCTGTCAGTAATTTTTCTTCAGTAAAACTTCTCAATTTTAATATTATTATTTCTTGGTGTAAAACTATGTGATGATAGAAAAAAGTAATCAAAAGTAGCCATGTTAGGAACAGAAGGAGAACCTCGTCCTAACATGAGCAAGCCTAAGACCTCCGATTATTTAAGATAGAAGGAGGAGAGAGGCCTATTCAATGGCCCATCTGTGCTCCTAATGCTATATTAGGAATAGGAGGAGAACCTCATCCTAACATGAGCAAGTCGAAGGCCTTATCATTTAGATGAGATGAGAGGAGAGGTTCTAACAACGGTCCTTATGTGCCCCTACAGTCCATTAAGAACAGGAGGAGAACCTCGTCCTAACATGAGCAAAGTCGAAGGTCTCATTCATTTTAGATGAGATGAGGGGAAAGATCCTGACAATAGTCCTTATGTGTCTCGATAGCTCATTAGAAATAGGAGAAGAACCTCATCTTAATGTGAGCAAAGTCGAAGGCCTCGTTCATTTTAGATGAGATGAGAAAAGAGATCCTGACAATGGCCCTTATGTACCCCTATAGTCCGTTAGGAACAGGAGAAGAATCTCATCCTAACATGAGCAAAGTCAAAGGCCTCGTTCATTTTAGACAAGATGAAGGAAGAGGCTCTGACAATGGCCTTTATGTGCCCCTATAGTCTGTTAGGAATAGGAAGAGAACCTCATCCTAACGTGAGCAAAGTTGAAGGTCTCGTTTATTTTAGACAAGATGAGAGAAGAGATCTCAGGGCCCTTGTGTGCCCCTATAATCCATTATGAACAGGAGGAGAACCTCATCCTAACGTGAGCAAAGTTGAAGGCCTCATTCATTTTAGACGAGATGAGAGGAAAAGCCTTAACAATGATCCTTATGTGTCCCTACATCCCATTAGGAATAGGAGGAGAACCTCGTCCTAACGTGAGCAAAGTCAAAGGCCTTGTTCATTTTAGACGAGGTGAGAAGAGAGGCCCTGATAATGGCTCTTAGGTGCCCCTACAGCCCATTAGGAACAGAAGGAGAATCTCATCCTAACGTGAGCAAAGTCGAAGGCCTCGTTCATTTTAGATGAGGTAAGAAGAGAGGCTCTGACAATGATCCTTATGTGCTCCTACAGTCTATTAGGAATAGGAGGAGAACCTCATCCTAACATGAGCAAAGTCGAAGGTCTCGTTCATTTTAGATGAGGTGAGAAGAGAGGCTCCGACAACGGTCCTAATGTGCCTTTACAGTCCTAATGGCAGGAGATAAGATCTCCTTCAACCTCTATCGGAGATAAGATCTTCTCCGAGCTTCAAATTCAATACAAGATAAGATCTCCATTAATCTCGATCGGAGAGAAGATCTTTTCTAAGCTTTAACTTTAACAGAAGATAAGATCTCCTTCAACCTCAGCTGGAGATAAGATCTCCTCCGAGCCTCAACTTCAATAGAAGATAAGGTCTCCTTCAATCTTGGTCGGAGATAAGATCTCCTTCGAGTTTCAACTTCAACAGAAGATAAGATCTCCTCCGAGCTTCAACCTCAACGGGTGCAGAGTTCGAAAAAAATTTTGATAGTCATCTTTTTTGTACTCCCTTTCTTTAAATTTTGAACTCGAGAGTGGGAGAACTAGTATTCGGGATAAACCCCGCTTCCATCGAAGTCCAGTCTGATGCTTAGTCTAATGTAACTGATAATCATGAAAGAGCTTCGATTGAAAATTCTTCCTCCAGCGGTCGAACTTCTTCAGCAACCAAACTCCTCCAACGATCGAACCCCTTTCGAACTCCTTCAGCAGCCAAACTTCTTCAATGGCTGAATCCCTTTCGGACTCCTCCAACGGTCGAGCCCCTCTCAGACTTTTTCTTTGATCAAACTTCTTTATTAGTTGAACTTCATCCAGACTTTTCCTTCGATCGAACTTCTCCATCAGTCGGACTTCATTTGGACTTCTCCTTCAGCCGAACTCCTCCCAGACTTCTCCTTCAGTCGAACTTCTCCATCAGTCGAACTTCTTCTAGACTTCTCCATCAATCGAACTCCATCCGAATTCCTCCAATGGATTACTTCTAGATTTCAACTAGCATTCCTTTTGGATGATCTCCTCTAGCCGTATTCCCTTTAGGAGTCTAAATTCCTCTGGAATTGATATATGTCAAAGCTCTTCACCAACCAATGTCTGCTTCCTTCAGACTTTGACTATTAAATCTCAACAAACGGACACATCACGATAATGGATATCTCTCTCCATAACAAACTCCACATGGCCCCGAGCGGTCCACTATCGGATGGTTACGGCTATCATTATCAATCTACTACAGACGATCCCACTACCGAATGGTTACGGCTGTCATTATCAGTTTGCTATGAACGATATTTTTTTTATAATAAGCGGCCCACTATCGGACGATTATAGCTATCATTATCAGTCTGTTACAGGCTCTGTCTATAAAAAGGAATCTTCTAGATATGTTTTCTCTAAGCTATCTTCTTCTTTCCAAAATTCTATTGCAATTCTTTCCTAAGCACTCCATTTTTGTTGGTCAGAAGAGCTGATTTGATTATTGGAGGGTTTTGCTGGAGCCACCACCACCAACTTTGGATGGAACGTTGTTTTGCAGGTCACCGACGATGACCTCTTCTTCCTTAACTCTAGCTCGATTCGACGTCAACTAGATTCTACACCAACATATGTATTTTAAGAATGAATGTAGATCTTTCTAGATACTCAAATTGAAGAAATAATCTATGAAAAAGCTAGATCTCCTCAAAATATACTAAATCAAGGTAAAAGGAGAAAATTCAAGTTTCAGTCTTAGTGGAGTTGACCCCAAAGGCATAGGAGCCAACCCCTATACTGAAACATGTTTAAAAATGAAGAATTCCAATTTTCCAAAGAGATAGGAGTCGACCCCAAGAGGATTGGAGTCGACTCTGGCACGTCAAAGGAGACTAACATGGTCTCGAGTCGACTCATGCCCAATAGGAGCCGACTCTTTTAGAAAAAAATAGAGAACAATAATTTTAGAATCCCATATTCAAGTCGATTCTAGCAAAATTAGAGTCAACCCCAACAATTAAGTCGACTCATGCATAGTATCAAGCCAGGTCTTTCAGAAAAATACAGAGAGCATATTTTTTAGACTCGAAGACCGAGTCAACTCTTGGGATAGATAAGTCAACTCAAAGGAAATTAGAGTTGACTCTTGAGGAATTGGAGTCGACCCCATACTCAGAACAAGCATAATGGTTAATTTTCTATAATATCTCCAATGGCTATTTCTCTACTCCAATAACTAGTTCAAGATTTTCGATGGTCAAAACTTATTCTCTAGCCATCTACAAGAGTATTAAAGCTAGAAAAATATTTGGAAAGCAAGAATAAGAAATTTTAAAGAAAAAATCTTTTAGATTTAAGTTAGCTTCATTGCACATCAAAAGAAAGAAAAAATTGAGGAACCAAGCATAGATTTCTTAGGGCATTCAAGAGCTATATTCTTCAACTTCTAGCATAACCTTTCAAGCTTCAAAGAAGAGTGATCAAGCTGCAAAAGAGCAATCATTCAGCCTCTTCTTCATGCTAAAAAGAGTTTTAATTTTCTGTTTCTATTTTAAATTGAAAATCTTATCTTGTATTTTGATTTCTTTATAAGTTTTTTTAGAGGAAAGAAACTTGAAGATTAAATCTATCTAAGCTCAGAATTAGACTTTGTAGGTTGTGATTGATGAGTCTGTAAAACCAACTAAATTAATTATGAGCTTAGAAAATAATCGACGTAAGGTTGTAGTTGGTGATCCTAAAAAATCAACTAAATTTATTTGTAAGCCCAAAAAAATAAATGCACTATAATCATACTTATTATATTAGAATTTTCAAAAGAAGCTTAGAAAGTGGACATATATAATTTGCACCAAATCACTATAAATTCTATTGTATTTATGTTGTGACTTATTTGCTTGCTTTATTTATTTTATTACTTATTTAACTTTGCATTAAATTCCTGCATAGCATCATATATATCTTGATTCTACTACTGCTTAAATTATACACATCACAACTACTTAAATTGGTTTAACTAAAAGTACATACTTGTTTAGAGTTTAATTTAGCTAAAATTTTTAAAAAACTCAATTTACCCTCTCTCTTGGGTTGCTACCTTTTGGGCAATCATTGGTATGCTCTAATATGTCATTATTGACCTAGCGATCTAGAGTGAAAGATCATGGCAATCCAAATGAAATCTTTGCTTAATAAAGATTACTCTATTGATCGAGCCCTAATGTTTAATAGATCAAATTATAATTATTGGAAAGCATGCATGTGCATTTTCATACAAGAATATGATTATAAGTTATGAAAGATTATAATCGACGGCCTACACACCCCAAATACATTGATTGAGCATGATAAAGAATGGCCTAACTAAATGCTAAGGCCATGAAGATACTTTATTGCTCTTTAGATATTAATAAATTTAATATAATTTTTTTTATATATTTTAGCAAAATAAGTATGAAAAAAAATAAAAATAACTTTTAAGAAAGTAAATCAAAGAGAAATATCAAGCTTTCAAGAAGATAAGAAAGCTCATCCTAACTTATGTCTCTTGGCACATGAGGATGAAAAGAAGAAGAAGAAAAAACAAAGAAAAATGAATATATTGATTGAGGGGAAGTAAGGGAAAAAAAAGGAAAGATAAAAATGAAGAACGAAAAATAATAAAGAGGAGGAAAGTATTATAAATTTGTGCCTTATGGCTCACGATAATGAGGTAATTAATAAAAATCCTCTCAAATTTACTTTTGATAAGTTATTCAAAGACTTTAATTATTTAATGAATGAATATAAAAAAAATAGAACTAAAAAATAAATAATTAAATAAATCAAATCTTCTTTTACATAATGAAAAGAGTAAAATATTGATTAAAAAAAGAAGATATTTTGAAAGAAAAGAAAATATTAGTTAATTTTTTTTTAAAATCTAAAAAATTCTTAGTTGAAGAAAAGTAAAAATTTTTGAAATCTAAATTTTTTTTTTTGATAAAATATAAAATTAAGAAAAGAGATTGAAACATTGAAGCTTATACTTGAAAACTTTACTTTTAGATCACAAAAGCTTTAATCAATCTTAAACAATCAAAAGTCTGTTTTCAATAGAGCTAAAATTGGTTATAATCCTTTAAGAAAATAAAAATTTGTCAAGAATATATTCACTAAAGCTTTATTTAAAAATTATTCTATTACATGCTTTAAATATAATAAAGTTGGCCATAAAATTTTTGAATATAATATTAAGAAAAATGATCATATTTTGATTAAATAAATTTGGATTCAAAAAAAAATTATATGCTCTAACATCAATGGACCTAAGATAGTTTGGGTACCAAAAATTAGAAACTAATTTTTACAGGTAGGCCAAGCTTCCAATGGAATGAAAAGAGATCGAAAAACCTTTAAGGATGGATGCTTTGGAATGAAAATGGATAAATGATGATATTTGGTAAAAGCTAAACTTTTCTCTACATTATATCATTAATATTTACTAAATTTATTTAGAGTAAATTATTGATTTTGGTGATTTATCATTGCTTGTAATGATCATAATTCATGATTTAAATGCTTGGATGTTTCGATTTTAATTTCAACATCAATGTGTCCTCTAAATTCTAAGGATCATTCTAATTGCAATGATCATAAACTTTTGTTTTCAAATTCAGTATGCTCTCTTAACTCCTTATGTTTTGTTATGCACTTGAAAAACTTAAATTGAAATGAGCTTAATTGCATATGAAACTAATTGGGTGCAAAACTTATAAATTGATCTAATTTTTGACACCCCAATAAGATGCTTAATTATCAAAATTTTTATAAAAAATTATATGATTTAAGTACTTGAAAATAAGACATTCAGTCATAAAAGATCAAGTGCCTGATGTATTGATTTGCATTGCATTTTAGGTTCACACTCAAGGATGTAAATAAACCATAAGTTGAACTAAACTTATAGAGACTATATCTAGATTCTCCTTATTTTGATCTTTTTTTATTTGATTGATTATCAAACCCCAAATTGAATAACTTTTGATCCCCCAAATTTGATTTGACTGTAATTCTTGACCTTCAATTTGATTACAAATCAAATTCCATTCAATTTAAGCAAAATTTCTTGATTTAAAGCTCCTTGAACTATTTTCTGTGTCGAGGAGTTGACTCTTGAAACAAAGGAGTCAACTTGTGAGCTCAACAAAAAATTTAAAATAATTTTATGAGGAGTCGACCTCTCGTCAGGAGTTAGCTCGAGTCTAAGACGAGTTGACCCCCTATGTCGAGACAAGACTTTTTAGTTGGAGCTATTTCGTGGCTCTATTCACTGTATTCCAAGACTTTTTAGTTGACCGTCTAAGCTTCCTTCCACCCAAATCGAAACATTTCCACTCAATTTTTTCCTAGATTTTTCCATGATTTGGTTCCAATGGCACCCACGAAGAATGTTGCCTCAGAAAGAAGGATGAGCCAGTTGGAAAATCAAAGCACTAGTCCATCTTTATCTCCTTCTTCGGTCTATGAATGCCGATCAAAGCAGAGGAATGAGCAAGAGAGAGCTTCCATATTGCATCCTCCACCATCTCAGGTCCCTTCTCTTCCACCCACTTGGGTAACCCCCTCTTGGATGCCCATCTTTTCTAGGGTGGTTTGTACAGGTAGGAAGGTTGATTTTGGATTTTTAGACTGTGAAGGCTTCACCATTGGATAGATAATTCAAAGATTAGGATGGGATTACCTTTATTCCCTAGATATATTACCTACCCCAACTTGGTTTGAGAGTTTTATACAAATGTAAAGGTAGGAGTAGGAAGTGTGATATCAGAAATAAAGGTTGTGCACATTAAGCTTGACAGTAAGAGTCTTGGATGCACACTTTGGATGCTGGTAGTCGGAACTATTTCAAATGACATCAGAGATCGTGAGGTTGGATTGAGAGCTATTCTTAAGCGAGGTAATGTCAAAGGGATCAAGGATATGAGTGCTAGCCAGCTGAGTGTCAAGATGAGACTACTAGATCACATCATCACCCGGATCTTCTTCCCAAAGATGGAAAGATTTGACTTCATATTGGAAAGGAATATCACTTTTATGTATCATTTCATCCGAGAGATCCCACTGAGACTTCCTCTATTCATTATCGGGCAGATGCGGGATGTAGTGAATTAGTCAAAAGTTTCGCTATCTTACGGCATAGTTCCGACACTAGTCTTTCAAAAGTATGGGATAGATCTTGAGGGAAAGACCATGAGGGCCCTAATGCATATAGACACCTACAACAAGTGCTCAATTCGTCGCATGGGATTTAAGAGATATGGTGCACATTGGATTCGCAGAGGGGCTTAGGGAGATGACTCAGATTTAGATGAGGCTCCTCCCAAAATTCCGTTGCTAGATGTTTAGACTGAGGAGCAGACAACTCAGATAGAGGCAGAGGCTCATCGTCCAAAGGCATCAGATAGACCAACTTTTAGACTGGATGAGGATGCTTTGATTGAGAGGGTCTCCTCATGGATCATCAGTATAGTTTGTGTAGAGATTCAGAGGTATATGTCAGAGGTATAGTAGGCTAGATGAGAGCTGATAAATTAAAACTTTGACTATGGTTAGAGAGGAGATGGCTTGATTGACTTAGACTATCTCTACAGTGAGGACTGACACCTGGGGCCAGCCAATAGACGACACCAGATCAACTCCCTCATCTCAGCCCAATTGGATCATCTTCTTAGAGCCTTCCGACCTTATCTTTTAGGATGCTAGGACATATCTTATAGAACTTTAGTTCTCTATAGCAATCCCCTTTTTGGTAGTTGTACATGTCATATATTTTGATCCTTTTGATATTTGTCAATATTGTTTTCACCTCTTTGTAAACATCTTTAAAATCAATGAAAATTTGACTATTTTATGAAAAATTCAGTGCATTTGTATGTGTTTGCTAATGTGATCTCTATGCTTATTTATTCATTTGAGTATGTGTTTAGCTCTTAAAACTAAGGGGGAGAGAAAATAAACTCTTATGATGCCTGCTCTTATAAATTTGTTTAATTAAAAAACTACTTTGTTTACTAAACTAAGGGAGAGAAAACATTAAGAAAGAAATAATTAATTAAAATTATTGTTTGTGCATAATTTGAAAGATAAAGGGGGAGAAAGTTGAAAAGTAAAAATTCTTTAGCATTAATTATGAAAAATAGAGAAAAAATATTATTAAAATATTAAAAGTAAAATTTTTAAAAATTAATAAGAACATATACAATAAGAAAATAGAGTATTAGCGACAGTATTTTTGCCATCGTTAATAATGGGTATTAGCGATAGAATTAATGACGATAATTTTATCGTCAGTAATAACTTTTTTACCAACAACTTTAGCGATCGAAGTTTAGCCATCGCTAATAGTTATTAGCGATGGCCATGGCGACGGCTATGCCATCATTATAGTTATTAGTGACAGTATTAGTGATGGTAATTAACCATCGCTAATATTAAGTAATTTTATTATTATTATCAATGGTAGATAATTATTAGCGATGGTGTTTTACTGTCACTAATAAAAATAATTTTACTTTTTTAATTAAATTTTATTATTATTAATAATGGTAGATACTTATTAGCGATGATATTTTACTGACACTAATAGTGGCCAAAAAATTTGTCATCACAAAAACTAAAAGAATTATTAGCGAAGGCAAGTTTGACTTTTAGCAATGATAATTAATTAATTTAATTATAATTATAATTAATTTTTTAAAAAATTAAATTTATTAACAATGGCTTGGGACATCGCTAATAGTCAGTAAGGCGTCGCTAATACTATATTAGCGATGCAAAAATGCTGTTGCTAAATACTGTCATTAATTTTTAATTTTTTTTATTTTTTCTAAATATGGTATAATTTTAAAATTTAAAGATTATCTTTACTGTTCATTATCTAAATAATTATCATTAGAGTATCGTTATAAAAAATTATCTTGATCTGATAGACCTAACTATATTGATCAGTAAAATTTAATTTTGATGGCCATGAATAACCGTATGATGATTTGATAGATATAAACTACTGATGGATCTAAAAATTTGCAATGATTATCTCGATAATATTTATAGTATATTATCAAAATTTTATTTTAATTAAATATCATTATCATAATTATTGGGGATAAATCTCGCTTCCGTCGAAGTCCAGTCTGATGTTTAGCCCAATGTAACTGATAATCATAGAAGAGCTTCGATTGAAAATTCTTCAGTAGCCGAACTTCTTCTAGACTTCTCATTCAATCAGATTTCTAAAGGAGCCGAACTCCTTCCAGATCTCTCCTTCAGTCGGATTTCTACAGGAGCCGAACTCCTTCCAAACCTCTCCTTCAATCGGATTCCTCCAGAAGTCGAACTCCTTTCGGACCTCTCCTTCAGTCGGATTCCTACAGAAGCCGAACTCCTTCCGAACCTCTCCTTCAGTCGAATTCTTCTAACAGCCAAACTCCTTCTAGACCTCTACTTCAGTCAGATTTCTATAGGGGCCGAACTCCTTTCGAACCTTTTCTTCAGTTAGATTCCTCCAGGAGCCGAACTCCTTCCAGACTTTTTCTTCAGTTAGATTCCTATGGAAGTCAAACTCCTTTCAGACCTCTTCTTCAGTCAGATTTCTATAGGAGCCGAACTCCTTCCAAACTTCTTCTTCAGTCAGATTCCTCTAGGAGCTGAACTCCTTTCGAACCTCTCCTTCAGTCGGATTTCTATAGGAGCCAAACTCCTACCGAACTTTTTCTTCAGTCAAACTTCATCTAGATTCCTCCAGCAGATTACTTCCAGATTTTAAGTAGTATTCCTTCCGGATGATCTCCTCTAGCTGTATTTTCTTTAGAAGTCCGAACTCCTCTGAAATTGATATATATCAAAGTTCTTCATCAACCAACGTCTGCTTCCTCCAAACTTCGACTATTAAATCTCAACGGATAGGCGATCCAACTATTAAACGATTATGACTATTATTTATTAGTCTGCTACAGGTGATTCTACTACCGAACGATTACAACTATCATTATCAGTCTATTACGAGCGACATCTCTCTCCATAATAAATTTCATGTGGCTCCGAGCGGCCCACTATTGGATGATTACGATAGGCTCCATCTATAAAAAAGGATCCTCTAGATACGTTTTCTCTAAGCTCTCTTCTCCTTTCCAAAATTTTGTTGAATTCTTTCCTAAGCACTCCATTTCTGTTGGCCTGAAGAGCTGACTTGATCGTTGGAGGGTCCTGTCGGAGCTACCACCATCGACTCCGGATGGGACTTTATTTTGCAGGTTATCGACGACGACCTCTTCTTTCTCAACTCCAGCTCGATCTGGCGTCAACCAGATTCTGCACCAATAGGATAGAGGCTAGAGGAAGGGTCCTTTATTCCTGAAGTTTTCTTGTTCTTAAAGGAGTATTAAGCAGCGATCTCTTTTCTTCCTCTCTAGAGTTCTTCTCAGAAAAAATGCCTCTCAGGAAAGCTTTGACTTGACGATCAACGGCCTCTACAGCTAGATCCCATCAAGATCTATCCATTTTCGCTCTAGCTTCGGTAACTCAATCTCCTCCTACAGCCATGGTGGATGTGGAGCAGTTCAACCTACTGGTCCAGTAGGTTCGTGGTCTCACGGAGGCAGTGCAGGCCATATATCGGTAGGTTCCTGCGTTAATTCAGCTGGAGCAGGCTTTTTTGAAGCCCCATGATCCGGTCGGAGAATGGTTGACTTTAGCTAGTCGATCGATGACTTCCGAAAAGAAAAAATAGAGGGTGGAGAGCCATTGCTTGGATCATGATTCGACCTCAGGATAAGCTTTGCCTCCGTCCTATAAGAAAATTCTGTACATCAACGATCATGAAGATCTCATGAATCAAAGGCTCCAGAAAATGAGCGACGAATCGAAGAGCTCTGTCATACTCCCTCCTCACATGGTAATAATATTTGCACTGACCCTCATTTTTCTCAGAGAATTATGCAAGAGTTCGTTCCACCGAACTTCAAACTTCTCCAATTTAAAAGCTCCGATGGAACCTCTGATTCGGTCGATCATTTGGAGACCTTTTGGATCATGATGCTACTCCATGGCGCACCAGACTCCATCTTATGCCGAGCTTTTCCATCTACCTTAAAGAAAGCAGCAAGAAATTGGTACTCGATGCTGAAGTCGGGAATGATCTTTTCTTTTTCTCAGATGAGCCATCAGTTTACGGCTCACTTCGTTAGCAGTCGGCGTCCCCACCGAGGTTCAGATTTTTTGATGAATATCAAGTAGAAGAAGGAAGAATCTATCCAGACTTATGTCACCCAATTTAATGCTGCTGCATTGGAGGCCCGGGACCTAGACCAGTCTGTTGCAATGGCCACGCTCAAGGACAGCTTTCAGAAGAATGATTTGCTGTTCTTCCTAGAGAAGAAGTACCCCAGAAATTTTGCTGATCTGCTAGCTTGGGCTGAAGGATATGTTCGAGTGGAAGAAGCCTTCAAGTCGTAGGATGAGGAAGCCACAGAAGAGCGACAGACGGGTGAGTTTAATAGATCTGCTGCTGATGGAGGGCTGAATGAAGTTCAACCGCGCTCATGGACTCCCTCCGAGCGCAAGCGAGCTCGAACTCCTTGAGCTCATCGTCAAAGAAGCTCCAATAGAAGGGCACAAAGTTCTCCCTCGAGAAGGTTTCACAACTATAACCCCTCAATGTTCCAAAAATGCAAGTATTGATGGAGATCAAGGAGCAACTGTCGAGGCCAAAAAGGATGTGCACTCATCTTGGCAAGTGCAATCCTAACAAATACTGTCTCTACCATCGTAATGACGACCATGATATTAAAGAATGCATTCAGCTCCAAGACGAGATCGAGAAGCTCATCAGAAGAGATCGGCTGGGTTGATTCCTTAGACGCCGATCTAAAGCAAGAGAAAATCATTCGAGGGTACTACCACAGTCTGAACCATCAAGGAGGAAGGAACAACAAGGAGATCGATCATCTCTCGGCATTATCAATACTATCTCTGAGAGACTTTAACGAGAAGAGGCCAGCAGATTTAGGGATTGGTGAAAAGATGGAGGGCTGAAGAACCCATAATCTTCACTGAGGTAGATGCACGGAGAGTACAGTTTTCACACAATGATGCGGTTGTAATCTCTTTAAATATTGTGGACTATGATGTACGTCGCATCCTAGTTGATAATAGAAGTTTGGCTGACATCTTATTTTATGATGCTTTCTCAAAACCTAATAGTCAGCTTGGACCAATAAACTCCCCCTAGTAGGCTTCGCTAGTACTGCACTTCGGATGGTGGTGTCCACTTATTATTTGAAGATGAAGTTTCCAACAAATTACGGGATTGGAGAAGTCAGGAGAGATCAAGCTCTGACAAGGCACTGCTACTCAATTATCTTGCGAAAGGAAGCACAGTCCGACCCTTATCCTATTGATGGGCTAGATGTCCACGATGACTTTGCCGAAGAACGGGGCGAGCCCATAAAAGATCTTGTGACCATCCCCCTGAATGACGAAAATGCAGAGTATACGATGCAAATTAGCTCCAATCTGAAAGATGAAGTTCGGGAGCAGCTCATCGCCTTCTTACGGAGGAATACCAACATCTTCTCTTGAGTTTCGATGGATATGTCTAGGTTTGACACCAAGGTTATGGAACATCGACTGGCCATTAACCCCAAGCATTGACCAGTGAAAGAAAGAGTTCGAGGCCATGCACCAGAAAGGCAGAAGGTAATAGCAGAAGAAGTTGATAAGCTTCTCAACATCAGATTTATCCGAGAAGTCAGCTATCCGACTTGGATCTCTAATGTGGTCCTGATCAAGAAAGCCAATGGCAAGTGTAGGATGTGCATCAACTTTAAAAAGCTTAACAAGACCTGCTCAAAAGATAGCTACCCTTTGTCCGAAATTGACCAACTGGTGGACGCGGCTTCAGGCTACGAGCTCCTCACCTTTATGGATGCCTTCTCTAGCTACAACCAAATTCGAATGGCATCGAAGGACGAGGAGAAGACTGCTTTTATTACTAACTATGGTCTTTACTGTTACAGGGTCATGCCCTTCGAGCTTGAAAATATAGGTGCAATTTATCAGCACTTGATCAATAAAATCTTCAAGAAGCAGATCGATCGCAATATGGAGGTTTACGTCGCTGACATACTGGTCAAAAGCCAAAAGACTGTCAATCATATCGCCAATCTTGAAGAGGCTTTCGATGCGCTCAGAAAATATAAAATGAAGCTGAACCCAACCAAGTGCATCTTTGGGGTAGCCTCAGAAAAATTTTTGAGATTCATGGTCTCGAGATGAGGGATCGAGGCTAATCCGAAGAAAATTTAAGCTATCCAGGAGATGACTGCTTCGAAGTCCATCAAGGAAGTTCAGCATCTGATCGGATAGGTGGCATCTTTGAATCATTTTATCTCTAAATTGGTCGAATGCTGCATGCCCTTCTTCCAAATTTTTGAGAAGCTGAAAGATTTTCACTAGACTCAGAAATGCTAAAAGACATTCGACGAGCTCAAGAACTACCTTGGCTCGTCCCCCTACTAGCCAAATCCAAATTTAGAGAGAAGCTGTTTCTCTACCTTGTGGTCTTCCCTACGGTGCTAGCGATAGTCCTAGTCAAAGAAGAGGTGAAAGTACAGCAATCAGTCTATTACATAAGTCGGATCCTGAGGGATGTTGAGACTAGATGTACAAAGTTGGAAAAATTGACTTATGCTCTTCTAATTACAGCAAGAAGACTTCGACCTTACTTTCCGGGATATGCTATAATGCTCCTCACTGACCAGCTGATCAGAGCAATCCTTCATCAAATGGATGCTTTTGGAAGAATTGCAAAATTGGTCATTGAATTAACAAAATTTGACATCAACTACCGACCTCGACCAGCAATCAAGGCTCAGGCACTGACCGACTTCATAGTTGAATGCACCATTCCAAATGAAGCAGAGCTTGAACAGAATGGGACCAGCATCCCATGGTTGCAACTAAGCCTCTCCGAAGAAAGTGCCGATCTTTTCAAAGATTTTTAGATCCTGTACGTGGATGATTTATCCAACTCCGCTGGAGCAGGTGTGGGATTAGTCTTAGTCAACCCCGAGGGAGTCATCGTTAAGTATGCGCTATGCTTCAAATTTTTTGCAACTAATAATGAGGCCGAATATGAAGCACTGATCGTCGGATTAAAAATAACAAAAAAATTAAAAGTAGATCGGCTTCAAGTCTATAGTAATTTTCAATTAGTGGTCAGCCAAGTTAGTGGCAACTATGAAGCATGGGAGGAAAGTATGATGAAATATCTTGAGAAAGTAAAGAATTTGACTTCGACCTTCGATAGTTTTGGCATTCGATAGATTCCGAGGGCAGAAAATATGAGAGCTGACCTCCTCTCTAAATTGGCCACTTCAGCCCTAGCTGAACTATCCAATGAAGTATTTTTTGAAACTGTAAAATGCCCAAGCCTAGAGGAATCATAGCTCGTTATGCAGACAGAGCTTGAGCCGAGCTGGATTGACCCGTTAGTTGCCCATCTCAAAGAAGAAGTTCTTCCTCATGATCTAAAAGAAGCTCGAAAACTCAGGAATCAAGCCTCTCGATATATTTTGTATGAGGGCAAGTTGTATAAAAGGTCGTATTCGCTACCGCTATTGAGATATCTTCGACCTTCATAGGCCGACTTCACATTATGAAAAGTGCACGAGGGAATTTGTGGAAGTCATATAGGAGCCATATCCCTGTCATAAAAACTACTTCGACAAAGATACTATTGGTCGACTTTGTACTATAATTCTATGGAGTACGTCAAAAAATATGACCGCTGTCAGAGAAATGCAAACATACAAAACTAGCCGGCCTCCGAGCTTACTCCACTAAGCGCACCTTAGCCATTTATGCAGTGGGAAATGGATATACTTGGCCCTTTTCCAACGACATTCGGATAATGGAAGTTTCTTCTGGTTGTGATCGACTACTTCACCAAATGGATCGAAGCCAAACCACTAGCAAAAATTACTGAAGCCAAGGTACAGAACTTCGTCTGAAAGTTAATCGTCTGTCAGTTTGGTCTATCCTGAACTCTCATAATAGATAACAGGCGATAGTTTGTTGGGATGAGGTTCGCTGAGTTCTACAAAGATCTAAATATCTTCCATCACTTCATATCGATAGCTCACCCATAGGCAAATGGAAAAGCTGAGGTGACCAACCGGATCCTATTGCAAGGCATCAAGACAAGGCTCGATAAAGCAAAGATGGTCTGGGTGGACGAACTTTACCATATCCTCTGGGCATACCGAACTACTCAAAGGCTACCGATTGGAAAAACACCATTCGTCTTAGCCTTTGGAATGGAGGCAGTCATCCCAATCGAGCTTAAACTCCCATCAGCATGGGTCGTAGCCTTCAATGAGCAGCATAACTCATAGGACCTCAGAATCAATCTTGATCTACTGGAAGAAAAAAGAAAGAAAGCCCAGATTCGGATGGCAGTTTATAGGCGAAGTGTGGCCTGATACTTTAACTCCAGATTCAAAGGTAAAATATTCAGAGTGGAGGACTTAGTACTTCGGCGAGCTGCCATCTCTCAGCCTCAGAGTTAGGTGAAGCTCACCCCAAATTGGAAAGGCCTGTATGAAATAGAGAAGGTCATCCGATCCAAAACTTATCGTCTGAAGGAGCTCGGAGGAACAACGCTCCCACGATCTTAGAATTCAAAAAATTTATGAATGTACTATCAGTAATTTTCCTTCAATAAAACTCCTCCATTTCAACATTATTATTTTTTGGTACAAAAACTATGTGATGATAGAAAAGAAGCAATCAAAAATGGCCATGTTAACCTCGATAAATCAAAGGCATCGTTTATTTTAGACTAGATGAGGGAAGAGGCCCTGACAACGGCCCTTATGTACTCCTATAGCCTGTTAAGAATAGGAGGAGAATCTCGTCATAATGTGAGAAAAATTAAAGGCCTGGTTCATTTTAGACGAGATGAGGGGAGAGGTCCTGACAACGGCCCTTATGTACCCCTATAGCCTGTTAGGAACAGAAAGAGAATCTCATTCTAACATGAGCAGAGTCGAAGATCTCATTCATTTTAAACGAGATGAGGAAAGAGGCCCTGATAACGGCCCTAATGTATCCCTATAGTCCGTTAAGAATAGGTGGAGAACCTCATCTTAACATGAGCAAAGTCGAAGACCTCGTTCATTTTAGACGAGGTGAGAAGAGAAGCTCCGACTCAGTCGGAGATAGGATCTCCTTCAACCTTGGTTGGAGATAAGATCTCCCCCAAGCTTAAACTTCAACAAAAGATAGGATCTTCTTCAATCTCGACTGAAGATAAGATCTCTCCTGAGCTTCAATATCAATAGAAGATAAGATCTCCTTCAACCTCAATGGATGCAGAGCCTGAAAAAGAACTTTGGCAGTCGTCTTTTTTATACTCCCTTTCTTCAAATTTTGAACTCGAGAATGGGAGGACTATTGGTGGGGATAAACCTCGCTCCCACCGAAGTCTAGTCTAATGCTTAGCCTAATGTAACTGATAATCATAGAAGAGCTTCGATCAAAAATTCTCCAGCAGCCAAACTCCTTCCGAAGTTCTTCTTCAGTCGGATTCCTATAGGAGCCAAATTTCTTCCGGACCTCTCCTTCAGTTGGATTCCTACAGGAGCCGAACTTCTTTCGGACTTCTCCTTCAATCGAATTCCTTCAGGTGCCAAACTCCTTTTAGACCTTTCCTTCAGTCGGATTTCTACAAGAGCCAAACTCCTTCCGAACTTCTCCTTTAATCGGATTCCTTCAGGAGCCAAACTCCTTCCGAACCTCTCCTTCAGTCGGATTCCTACAGGAGCCGAACTCGTTTCAAACT
Source organism: Cocos nucifera (assembly GCA_006176705.1). Taxonomy (NCBI): domain Eukaryota; kingdom Viridiplantae; phylum Streptophyta; class Magnoliopsida; order Arecales; family Arecaceae; genus Cocos; species Cocos nucifera. Next base: position 726,778 of record QRFJ01001038.1, read on the forward strand.
TCTCCTTCAGTCAAACTTCATCTAGATTTCTCTAACGGATTACTTTCAGATTTTAAGTAATATTCCTCCCGGATGATCCCCTCTAGCCATATTCTCTTTAGGAGTCCGAACTCCTCTAGAATTGATATATGTCAAAGTTCTTCACCAACCAATGCCTACTTCCTTTTGACTTCGACTATTAAATTTCAACAGATAGACGATTCCATTATCGGATGGTTATGACTGTCATTTATTAGTCTGCTACAGACGATCCCACTACCAAACGGTTACGACTATCATTATCAGTCTATTACGAGTGACACCTCTCTCCATAATAAATTTTATGTGACTCTGAGCGGCCTACTATCGGATGGTTACGACAGGCTCCATCTATAAAAAGAAATCCTTCGGATACATTTTCTCTAAGCTCTCTTTTTCTTTCCAAAACTTTGCTGAACTCTTTTCTGAGCACTCCATTTCTGTTGGCTAGAAGAGTTAACTTGATCGTCGAAAGGTCCTACCGGAGCCATCACCACCGACTCTGGATGAAACTTTATTTTGCAGGTCACCGACGGTGACCTCTTCTTCCTCAACTCCAGTTCGATCCGACGTTAATTAGATTCTGCACCAAGAATAGTCAATTTAGTATGGAATGATTTGGACCATTAAATGAAAAATGAATGATTAAAAAGCTAAACGACATTCGATTATAAGATATTTTTTTAGATAAATAATCTTTGCTACTACTTTGATCATTTTTATGATGGTAATCATAAAATTCAAACCATGCATATATGAAACAATCCAAAACTATGTCTCTTGGTACTCTTTCTTCAAGTTTTTAAGTAATTATACTGGTGCATTCATAAGATCTGCTTAACATGGATGGTTCATATATATGCAGTTTAAATTTTTCACTCACCACCATACAAATGATTAAAGTAGTAGCAAAGATCATTTATCTAAAAAATATCTAAATCGGATACCATTTAGCCTTTTGATCACTAATTTTTTATTTAATGGTCCAAATCATCTCATACTAAATTGACCATGATAATGATGTCCAATTGAAGTAAAATTTTGATAGTATGCTGCAAATATCATCGAGATTATCATTGCAAGTTTTCGAACTCATCGATGGTCTCTATCTATCAAATCATCATGCGGTCATTTGTAGTAGTCGAAGTCAAATTTTAATGATTGACATACCTAGGGCTATTGGATCGAGGCTATCATTTGTGATGATGTTCTAACGATAATTATTTAGATAATGAACAGTGAAGATAAACTTTAAATTTTAAAATTATATCGGATCGAACGAATTTGAATGGAAAATGTTATTAGCGATGACAAACATCATCGCTAATAGATTTAAAATTTTTTTAAAATTTTGATTATAATTATAATTAAATTAATTTTAAAAAATAAAATTATGAAAAGAATATATATTTTTTTAATTATTAGTATTAGTGTCGGCTATCATTTTTAGTGATGAAAATTACCATCGCTAATACTTCTACTGATGGTATTAGCGACGGTATTTTGCTGTTGCTAAATGTTCGTCAAAATTTCTAAACTCCAAAAATTTTTGCTCATGCACGTTGGTTCCTCTCCACTTTCCGCTTTTCTCCTCCCGTTGGTGCCCAAACCCCCATTTCCTCCCTCCCATCTCGTCCCTCCCTACCCCATCCCTCTGGCATCCCATGGCCTTGAGCCTGCATCCGTCCATGCCCACCGTCGCCCTAAGCCTAGGCTGCTTTCCGCCTCCATGAGCCTCTGATCAGGAGCCCTCGGTCGCCTCTCACCTTCTCGAGCTTTCAATCTTCTACCCGAGAACTCGGCCACCTTCTGCCTCCCCGAGCCTCTAGTAGCAAGCCCCCAGATGCCTCCACCTCCCCAAGCCTCTAACCATAAGCTCCCAGCCACCTCCTGCCTCCTCGAGCCCCCGGTCGCCTCCTCGAGTGCTTGCCTGCCTCCCGCCTGTTGCTTCCCTGAGCCTCTGATCATAAGCCCTCGACTGCCTCCCATCTTTCCAAGCCCTCCGTCGCCTCCCCACCTCCCCGAGCCTTCGGCTGCAAGCCTCCGACCGCTCTTCGCCTCCTCGAGCCCCCAGCTGCTTTTCTGAGCCCTTGGCCACCTCTCGAGCCCTCAGTCACCTCCTACTTCCCCCTCTAATCTCCTGTAGGTGCTTTCATTTCCATAGGTCTCTATTTTTTTTCTTTTCTTTTTTTTTTTTTTACTTGGAACTTTGTAGGTTCTTCCACTTTCTTCCTTAAGTGCAATCCTTCCCACGAATATCCAAAAAAGAGAAAGAAATGAAAAGAAAAGAAGGGAAAAAGCAAAAAAAAAAAAAAAAAACAAACTATATGGGAAAAGGTCTTTCTTTTTTTATTTTTTCACATTCCTCTTGTTTTCATTGATTTTTTTTAGATTTTTTTCTATTGTTTCCATTCTCATGGTCTCAATTGGGTGCGAAGCAGAATCCTGATCAAGGTGACGAGGTAGATGTGGCTTGCAGGGCTTTTAATCACAGTTAGCCTTCTCCACTACTCCATCCAAGCGATCTTGACTATGTTTATATATCCTTTATTTTATTTTAAATTTTTATTTATATATTAAATTTATTTATTTTTAGAATATATTATCTCTAGATATGTGTTTATGTAGTATGTATGCATATATATCAAGTGTGTTATGTACATATATAATTTTATATAATTATGTTTCTAAAATATTTATGAAGTTGAAGTGTAGGGACTAGTTGGAGGATAGAAAGAATTGATAAAAGAAAAGATTAAACTACCAATACTTAGAACATGTTGATTATTCTTATCTCTCCTATATTAATTTTTATTTAAATACATAAAAAAAAAAATTTTCAATAGTTTTATATTATCTAAACTTTTTGCAAATTGCTCTAAAAGAGGTTCTAAATACTTTGAAACAATCCTATATACTCCTATTCAAAGTTCAGATTAATCTTTCCACGTTTTGGAACCTTCCAAACTTAAACTCAAAGCAGCAAGCAAAAAAAAAGATGGTTTATAATGACAAACAAAAATTAGCAAGCAAAAAAAATAGGGTTTACAATGACAAATAAAAATTAACTCCTCAATGAATATAATAGATCATTAAATATATTTTACTTAGAATGAAAGAAGTCTTTGAGAATACTCTCAGATGAAATGAAGAGTTGAATCTACTTTTGAGAGATGGTGAAGATTCAAATGAAGGCTTCTTTGACTTAGAGTTGAAAAATCTTTTCAATCTTTTTTACCTTAATTTTTTTTGAGTTTTTTTTAAAATATTTTTATACCTTCAATCAATATTGGAGAATGAGTAGGAGCCATTTATAGATATTGGAGAGTATTTATTGGATATTTAATATGCTAAAAATGGACCGAAAAACTAGTTGTTATGAAAATTTCTATTGCAAGGATCGACCCATGGATCATCCCTGACACAAGGTCGACCCCTATAGCAGAACAAAAATATTTTTGGGTGACAGGATAGTAGGAGTCGATCCATGAGTCATCTCTTGACAAAGGGGTCGTTCCTTGGGTCAACTCTTTTTGTATGCTACTAAAAAATTTAAAAAACTATTAGCAACAGCACTGGCCATTACTAATAGTTTTTTAAATTTAAATTTAAAAAAATAAAATAAAAAAATTTATTAGCGATGGCATTAGAGATGAAAAATATCATCGCTAATAGTTTTTTAAAATTTAGATTAAAAAAATATTAGAGATAAAATTAGTGATAGGATATATTGTTGCTAATAGAATTTTAAATTTTTAATTATAAAAATAAAATAAAAATATATTAGTGATGGCATCCCTTGTCGCTAATTAATTTATTAGTGATGAAAGTTTTGCCGTCGCTAATAATATAATTAGCGATATGGGTTTATGCGATGGACTTTTATCGATGGCTTGTCATCGCTAATAGCATTAGCAATGACAAATTCTTTATTAGCGATGACATTTAGCTGTCGCTGATAGTTAATTTTTTGTAGTAGTGAGAATTCGTTGGTGATCATATGTGCTTCATTTGCCTTGATCTATTTGTGCACCCGTGATGATCCAATCATTTGATTTGTTTTGAAGAAACCATTTCCAATTTGCTTTCAAAAATTCATTATTATCACAAGAGAATTCATGATGATTTGTGCATCACTTATTTTGATCTATTTGAACATTCATGTGCCTTTGATCATTTCATTTGATTTGCTTTGCATACTTTGATCCTATCATCATTTTTTGACAATTAATTGGTATCTAGCAAATTTGAAATATGTTTTTATATTTTGCTATGATTGATTATTCTTGAGAAATGGATTTGAAACTTGTTCTTTTTAAATTTTTAATTGGTATCAAGAAAGATTTTCAAGAAAGTTGTTATTTGGTTTGAACTTCAAAATAATTGGTATCAAGAAATGTTTTGTTTAATTTGATTTGTATGACTTGATTGCCAAATCATTTTTGACAATTAATTGAAGCCAAACTAAATTTGAAATATTTTTATATTTTGCTTTAGGAAATGATTTTGATACATACTTCTAAATTTTATTTTGAAACATTTGTAAACCTGAATATGATACAGATTTTTTTTTGTGCCTCAAGAAATCTTTATAAATTTATTTGTATCAAGATAATATTTGAAAAATACTTTGCAACAATTATTTGTTATTCAAGAAATAAATTTAAAAAAATTATTCATTCCCAATTGCTCTGATACTATGTATAGGATCATTGATTTGCTCGATATATTCTTGATACATATATTTTTTGAATTTAATTGGCTGATATTTACTAAGAAAAGGAAGAAATGAATATTGAAGAAAATATTATGGTTGATTTCATTGCTCAAACCTTTTGAAACTCTATCCTTCTTGAACTCTTGAAGCTCAAAGCTAGTTCATTCTTGAATTTAAAAATTTGATTAATGAATTAACTATATTCAAAAAGGGGAGAGGTATATTTGAAAAATTGATTAAAAAATTAAATTCATTTAGGGGGAGAGCTATTGGTGTCTGAATTCAAGATTAATTTTTAAAAAGAAAGAAATGTATTAAGCATATTTTGAACAAAAAGATATATATATATATATATATATATATATATATATATATATATATATATATATATATATATATATATATATATATATATATATATATATATATATATATTTAAAGAGAGATGATTCATTTGAATTGATTTTCTGAATTGGATACACTCTTGAATTTAAATTGATTTTGATGATCATTTTTTGATCTTTTCCTTGAGCTTTTTAATGCTGTCAAAAAGGAAGAGAGTAAGGTTGAGTGTATACTTAATGAGTTAATGCTTAAGATACTTAAAATTTGATGCTTGAAATAATAATGCACATTGATTTGAATTAAGGCACTCTTTTCAATGAATTAATGCTTAAAATACTCAATATTTGATGCTTGAAATAATAATGCATATTGATTTAAATTGAGACACTCTTTTGAAATGAGTATATGTGAAATGTGCAATAAGCTAAAGATAAATTGAGAATATTTATGAAGTGTATATTCGTTTGTGTTTATTCTATCACTTCATGATTCATATTAGCAATTTAGTTGAAACACATTATATTTTTATTAGTGCACATGCTCAAAATTTTGTCATCATAAAAAATGAAAAGATTGTTGACCCTATGATTGAATTTGATAATTCTAAAATATTAAATATAAATTATACTAATCATGTATTTCAATGATGAATATAGGTCTTTTCAAGTGCTCAAATTGAAGAAATAATTTATAGAAAAGATCTTCTCAAAATATACTAAGTCAAGGACTTTAAAGGAGAAAACTCAAGTTTCAGACTTAGTGAAGTTGACCCCAAATACATAGGAGCCGATCCCTATACTAAAACAGGCTTAAAATAAAGAATATCAAGTTTCAGGAAGGACAGGAGTCAATCTTAGAAGGATTGGAGTCGACTCTGGCACGCCAGAGGAGATTGGCACGATCTCGAGTTGACTCATGCCTAGTAGGAGCCGACTCTCTTAGAGAAAGATAGAGAACAATAATTTTCAGAATCTCAAGTTCGAGCCGATCCCAATAAAATTGGAGTCGACCCTAATAGTCGAGTTGACTCATTGACAATGGTGAGTAGGCTCTCTTAAAAAATATAGAGAGTATATTTTTTAGACTCTAAGACTAAGTCGACTCGAAGGCAATTGGAGTTGACCCTAAGCTAAAGACAAGTATAATGGCTAGTTTTCTACAATATCTCTAATGGCCATTTCTCTACTTCAACAACTAGTCCAAGGCTTCTAATAGTCAAAACTTATTCTTTGGCCATCTACAAGAGTATTAAAAACTAGCTAAATATTTGAGAAGCAAGATTAAGAAATTTTAAAGAAAAATTTTTTTGGATTTGAGTGAGCTTCATTGTACGTCAAAGGAAAAGAAAAAAAGAGAGAGGAACTAAGCACAGATTTTTGAGAATGTTCAAGAGCTATTTGTTCAAACTTCTAGCATAACTTCTCAAGCTTCAAAGAAGAGTGATCAAGCTACAAAAGAGCAATCATTCACCCTCTTCTTGATGCTCAAAAGAGTTTCAGTTTTTTATTTCTATTTTAAACTAAAAATCTTATCTTGTATTTTGATTTCTTTACAAATTTCTTTAAAGAAAAGAAATTTAGAGATTAGGCCCATTCAAGCCTAGAATTAGACTTTATAGGTTGTAGTTGGTGAGCCCATAAAATCAACTGGATTGATTGTGAGTATGAAAAATGATCTGTATAAGGTTGTAATTGGTAATCCCAAAAAATCAACTAGATTTATTTATTGGTTTGAAAAAATAAATGCACTGTAATCATATTGATTATAGTGAAATACCCAAAAGGAACTTAAGGAGTGGACATAGATGCGGGATTGTATCAAATCACTATAAATTCTGTTGTATTTGTATTGTGACTTATTTTCTTGCTTTACTTGTTTTATTATTTATTTAACTTTGCTTTAAATTCATGCATAGCACCATATATATTTTGATTCCATTGCTGCTTGAATTATACGCATCACAACTACTTAAATTGGTTTGACTAAAAGCACATACTTGTTTAGAGTTTAGTTTAATTGAGATTTTTAAAGAATCTAATTCATCATCTCTCTTGGATTGCTACCTTTTGGGCAACAAGTAGGTTATCTACTATTAGAATCTTGTTACGAAAACTTAACCATTCTAATAACTTGACCTTCTCTGGGATCAGCAGTTTCTAAAGAAGCAATCCTAAAGAGGATCGGACTCCACCATGCATGAAAAAGCAGTCACAGCTCTAACAGTGAAGGTCATGGTGGTGGTCCACTTCCAGAGTCTCGAGTCAGGGATGTTACCTAGCCTGAGATGATGCAAGTGCTAGCGGAGATTTTGAAGTTCATTATGGGCGATACTGGTTAGTGGGGATCTAAAGTAAGAAGTTAAATATGAATTTCTAATAAAGTTGGCAATGGAGTCATCGTGTTTGATTGTGAGAGTAAAGAGGTTGGGGTAAATATGACCAAGCGAAGTGTTGCTAGACCACTCATCAAACTAAAAGGAGATTTGCTCTTCATTGCCGATCTTAGGTAAGGAGAAGCTTTTAAATAGGTGAGAGAGTTTCAAAATGCCTCGCTAGAAGGGGGAGATTTGTCTTGACCTCCTGGGAGGACCGGGAAGGGGGGGTGGTTGGTGTCATAAAGATTGTGTATCAGCCTCTACCACACCTTTTCTTGCTACGAGAAGTTCTACCACCATTTCAAAAGGAGCGATGTATTCAAGATCTCCAGATTCAATATGCCTAGTCCTCCCAAAATGTTAGGGCGACATACTGCCTTCCAACTCGAGACGTACCTGGTCTTTAAACAATGGCCATGACCACCCTAGAGGAAGTTATGATACATTGAATTGATTTTTTGAATAATTGAGGAAGGGAGTGGGAAGACGTTCATCCTATATAGGGATCGCATTAAGCATTAAGTTGATAAGGATTAGGTGACCTGCTGGAGATAACACGTTCTGCTTCCAATCAGTGAGTTTTTTCTCTATTCTTTCAAGAAGAAAACTCCAACTATTAACCCTTAAGATTGAATGATGGAGAGGGATACCTAGATATGTAATGGGGAGTTGGGCTATTGTATAACCTTGCATTCTTGCAAATGGCTGAGTTTCCTCCGAGGTCAATCCAATCCCAATGAGGTTGGATTTGTTGAAATTAATCTTGAGTCTCAAGAGAAGCTCAAAGGAGTAGAGGACGATCTTAAGCACATTTTTTTGCTTCTTGGATGCCTTGCAAAAGACAATCGTGTTGTTAGTGTATTGCAAACTTTGAGCAGATCCAGTGGTACAGGGGGAACCAATTCTAGAGATGATGTTCTCAGTTGCCACCTTACAAAGCATTCTATTTAGCAAATCGACTACCAAGATAAATAGTCGTAGTGAGAGGGGGTTGTTTACTGCAGATTCATTTACCAGGCGCACCATTAATTATTAGTGCAGAATCACCGGATTCCAGTATCAACTCTATCCATTTTCTCCACCGTGGCCCAAGCCTTTCTTTTCTGACAAAAAATTGCCAAGAAATGTTGTCAAAGGCTTTTTGAAAATACTGTTTGCACATCAAACCCTTCATTGTTGACATCCTATACTGAAGCAACATTCTACCGTGATGATGTAGCTCTCATGGATGGACCTAAGCTTCATGTAAGTAGACTAGGATTTGGAGATGAGTTGTTCAATAACCCGGCTTAGCCTATTGGTGAGGATCTTTGAGAAGAGCTTGACAAAATAATTTTCAATGGCAATTGGCTGGTAGTCACGAATGTCTAAACTAGAAAGTTTCTTGGGGATTAAAGCCACATAGACATGGTTGAGCCATGCCAGGTCAGTTGAAGAGTTGTAGATAGGATCGAAGAAATTTAAAACATCTGCCTTGATGATAGACTAGAATTTTTGTAGGAAGGACATCGAAAATCCATCAGAACTGGAAGACTTGTCCTTTGCAAGTTTGTGGAGAGCTGCCTCTATTTCATGCTTTATGAAAGGTTGGACTAGGGGGTGTAGATCAGTGTGGCTTTCAAGGTATAGTGAGTCCCAGCATGCATTGACTAGAGTGCTCTTTGGTCCTCATAAGCAAGCTGTAACAAGAGTTGAATGCATGCTGGATATTATTGTCCCTGGTCATGGTGATACCATTACATTGGATTTCAATGATAAGGTTCTTCCGACATCTATTAGAAGTGCTAATGTGAAAAAAATTTGGTGTTGTGATCACCATCATTTAGCCAAGGCTTTCAAAATCTTTGTCACCGATACACTTTTTCTTGCCGAAGTGTTTCTTCAAGCTTAGTCTTTAGGTTGATTCTTTTCATCCTTTCGTTAGCTTTGAGGTTGTGTTCCTCTTCCAGTTTATTCAATTTCTCGATTTTGGATTCTATATCCTTCTTTCGAAACTTTATGTTACTGAACTTTTCCTTGTTCCAAGATTAAGTTTAGTTCATTGGAAGTGGAGCTTTAGAATGAGGTTGGTTACGGTATCATCCGAGGAAGGGAGCAATTTTCCACCATAGGTGGATGAAAGAGTCAAAATTGGGGTGGAGATACCAAGCATTTTCGAACCAAAATGGCTTGAAATATTTACCACCTAGGTACCGGTCAGAGGGGAGAGAAATAAGAAAGGGTGTATTGTCTTACCAAGGGGAAGAGGGATGTCAGAGGGTAGAGGCGGTGCATTTCTAAGGAAACAAAACAATGATCGAGCTTAGCAAGGCTAGCTTCTTCTCTAAAATTCATCTACATGAACTTTCTACTCGAGGTATTAATTTCCACTAGTTCTAGCTAATTGATGAAGGAATTGAATTGTTGAAAGGCAAGTCTACAACTCATGGCTCCTCTTCTTCCAAAACTAAACTGAGTGATATTAAAATCCCCCAATATAGCCCATGGACCCGTGTGAACTGACCTGATGTGTTTAAGTTCTTTGAGGAAGGTGGAGCGCTCTCCTCCATCGTTTGGCTCATAAAAATTAGTGAAGAAAATAGTGTAGGATTTGCTATGCTACTTTCGAAAAATATTTCGAAAATAGCAATAATGTAGTGAAAAATAATTAATCTAATTAATTATCTTTTGATCATATCACAAGAGAAGAGAAGGATGAGGGAAAAGTAAAGTGCTGCAGGATCCTATTCACCTTCACTCTGAGATTTTTTTTCGTCCAGAACTGATGCCCAAATACTCTGAAATTTTTACCACGTACCCTTCTCGTGCATGCACAAAAATTTTCATAATTTATTGACATGAATACCATAGAAAAACCACGTGGAAAATGATAAGGATCGAGTGGTTGAGAGGTTTTAACCACTCACTTAATTTCAAAAATCAAATGAGCCTCTTATCCTTATCCAATGCCCCTTCCCTTGTGTTTAACACGCAGAAGGGATCTCCTTCTGCATGCATATTTTATTTCTCAAAAAGTATTCGACAAACAAAAAGGAGGGTGTAGGAAGCAGAGTGGAAAAGTAAAAAATGGTGGGCGCATGGAAGAATTTGAATTCAAACTTCATTTGACTTGGTCCTAATTGATTTCAACCAAACCAATTAATCTCGACCCAATTAAACCAGGTTAAACCCAACTAAATTAGGCTTAGCCTAATCCAATAAAATTCTAATCAAATTAGAAATTAATTAAATCTATGTCCTAATCAAATCAGGGTCAAAACTCTTATAGCGATTAGGTCATCTCATGATCTGATCGGATCAAATCCAATCGAATCAAATTCAATCAGACTTAATCAAATCCTCGTCGCTCAATCAAATTAAGCTAATCAGCAATCAAATTGTTAATTAATTCTCTAAAAATATCTAAGTCCAAATCAAATGGATTATTGGGCAACAGAGTCCTATCAACATGAAACTCTTAAAGAGTCCTAAATCAGTGGAACTCTTGAACCCAGTGTCCCAAATAAATCGAACTCATGATCATAGAGTTTCAGACTAGTGGAACTCTTGATCAAAGAGTCTCAGACGAGTAGAACTCAGAGTCCCAGTCCAGTGAAACTCTTGACCATAGTGTCCTAGATTATCAGGACTCATGATCAGAGAGTCTCAGACAGGTAGGACTCAGAGTTTTAGTCCAGCATGACTCTTGGTCATAGAGTCTTAGTCCAGTAGAACTTTTGACTATAGAGTCCTAGACTAATGAAACTTTTGATCAGAGAGTCTCAGACAAGTAGAACTCAGAGTTTCAATCTAATAGGACTCTTGGTCGCAGAGTTTCAGTCCAGTAAGACTCTTGACCACACTGTCCTAGATTATCAGGACTCATGATCAAAGGATTTCAGACAAGTAGGACTCAGAGTTTCAGTCCAGTAGGACTCTTTGTCACAGAATTCCAGTCCAATGGGATTCTTAACCATAGAGTTCCAGATTAATGAAACTCTTGATCAGCCATCAGATCAGATAGGAACTCCTAATGTGTGTGACCTCGCAGATCCGAACCTAAGTCGGTAGCATAGAAATCAATTTCTATACTAATCGAAGTGACCATCTAGTAATGGTGCCCAACGTCTGGATAGGTTGAATAATCGCAATTGCAACATTCAGAACCTACGTGAATATAGTTACCGTATAATTCATCCCTATGACCTCTGTGTAATAGATAACTCAGGGTTAGACTGTCAATCCTAGAAAATACATCCATATCGTATCTCAAAGCAATTAGTCTCGTGACTCCTCACTAAGACTATCCTGACCAAGATTTTGCTAAATTGAAACACAATTGAACACAGCTTCTAAAATCATGAGTAGTCAATCCCATCTTGATACACGCACCGACTCCATAAGTACTTGACTGTGCCTAAAAATCTTTCATCATTGAACTAGAAGTTCAGATAGTTCGACATCAAAATACAGTGAGTTGCTTGAAAGTCACCGTGGTGATCTCAGGTCGGAGGGACATTTATACCCATATTCTATCGAAGCTAATCTTGATAGGAGAAAAGCTCCAAAGTTGGTCACATTCAGTGCAGATGTACCCATACATCTCACTTGCATGCCATATCAATGTCTCAACACTCCTTGGTTATAAGGACAACCAATCTATATGGCACACAATGATCTATACTTGATAAATATTGTCATCTTAAGTAACAACGTATCATTTGATCATAAACTATTTAAGGACTAAATGACAAATCCTCCTTTGCTGAATTTAGATAGTCCTAGGGATTTCATCACAACACAGGAGTTCATTAAAACACAACAGAATTTATGATGAAAAATGTCAAATTAATTTTTATTAATTTATAATTCATATACAATTACAAATTTATGGTCCAACCATCAATAGACCGATGATTGACTTTGGGACATATTTTCAACAATCTTTTATTTAGACTAAAGCCAATTGGTGTAGTATCTAATACCTATCTTCGACTTAAAGTCGTCGAACTTCTTTATCGTAATAGCTTTAGTGAATGGATCGGTCAGATTCTCCTTTCCATCAATTTTCTGAAGGTCGACGTCACCTCAATCCATAATCTCTCAGACAAGATGGTAGCAGCATAGAATATGCTTCATCCGTTGGTGTGGCTTTGGTTTCTTCGCCTGAGCAATGGCTCCAGAGCTGTCGCAATAGAGCAGAATTGCACCATCAAGGAAGGATGCTACTCCAAGCTCGGTGATGAATTTTCTTAGTCACATTGCTTTTTTGGTAGCATTTGATGCAGCGACATACTCCATCTCACAAACTGAATTGGCCACAGTGTGCTGCTTGGAACTTTTCCAGCAGACAGCCCCACCATTAAGAGTAAATATTATCTCGACACACTTTTGCTATCATCATGATCGGATTGAAAATTAGAGTCTGTGAACCCCATAAGTTTTAAGTTTGATTCACCATATACAAGCCACTGGTTCTTAGTATTTCTTAAATACTTCAGAATGATTTTAACAACCTTCCAATGATTCTCCCCTGGATTAAATTAAAATCTACTCACTACACCTAGTGAGTATACCACATCTGATCGCGTACATATCATGGCGTACATTATAGAATCCACTGCTGAAGCATTTATACGCTCTCTGTCTAGAGGTGTTGTTGGATAATCCCTCTTTGAAAGAAAAATTTCATGGCCTATCGGTAGATAGCCTTTCTTGAAATTTTTCATACTGAACCGTTTCAGTACAGTGTCAATGTATGTGAACTGGGATAATTCAAGCAACCTTTTAGATCTATTTCTATAGATCTTCATCCCTAAGATGTAGGAAGCTTCTCCCAAATCTTTCATGGAGAACTGTGATAATAGCTAGATCTTTATTTCTTGTAATGCAGGACATCATTTTTGATAAGAGAATGTCATCCACATACAATACTAGAAATACTATTACTAGACCATTAGCCTATTTGTATATGTAGGACTCCTCTTCATTCTTAATGAAGCCATAAAATTTTGATTGTTCTATCAAATCATATGTTCCAGCTCCGAGATACTTGCTTTTGTCCATAAATGGACCTCTGAACGTGAAACCTTCATCTATGAACGTGAAATCTTTAGGTTATATCATATACACCTCTTCATCCAACTCTCCATTCAAGAAAGCTATTTTCACATCCATCTGTCAGATTTCATAGACCAAATGGACAGCTATGGCAAGCATTATCCAAACGTATTTGAGCATTGCCACAGGAAAGAACGTCTCGTCATAGTCAATACCATAACGTTGACAATACCCCTTGGCAATCAGACGGACTTTATAGGTCTCCATCTTTCTATCTACATCTCTTTTCTTTTTGAAGACCCACTTACACCTTATGGATTTTACCCCTTCGGATGGATCAACCAATGTCCATACATCATTGACCTTTATGGATTTCATCTCAGATTTCATAGCCTCAAGCCATTTCTCAGAGTCGGAACTCTGCATTGCATCCATATAGGTGATTCGATCTTGATCGTTTTCATCGAGTTCGATAGGATCCCCATCCTGGATCAGAAAATCATAGTATCTATTCGGTTGACGTGGTACTCTACCAGATCTCCTTAAGGATGCTTTTACAATAGGTTCTGGGTCTGATCTAATCAGATCCAACTCAAGTTCAACAACTTATATCCATTCTTCCACCTGTCGTACTTCATCAAGTTCGATCTTGGAGGCATTAATTCCTTCACCAAGGAACTTTTTTTCTAAAAAGATTGCCTTCAGGCCGACAAATATTTTTTGCTCATCAGCAAGGTAGAAGTAGTATCCTTTGGTTTTTTTTGGATAACCTATAAAACTATACTTATCAGACTTAGGTCCAAGCTTTTCTATCATCAAACGTTTGACGTAGGTCGGACACCCCCAAACCCTAAGGTGTGAAAGCATTGGCTTACGCCCTCTCCATATTTTATATGGTGTTTTATTAATAGATTTACTCGAAACCCTATTTAGAATGTAACAAGCTGACTTGAGTACATATCCTCATAGGTAGATCGATAAATCAATAAACTCCATCATGGATCAAACCATGTCCAATAAGATCCGATTTCTCCTTTCAGACACACCATTATGTTGTGATGTTCCAGGAGGAGTCCATTGGGAGAGAATCCCATTCTCCCCAAGATACGTCAGAAACTCATTAAAAAGGTACTCACCCCCTCACTCAGACTGAAGAATTTTAATACTCTTCACAGTTTGCTTTTCTACCTCATTTCAAAATAGTTTAAACATTTCAAACGACTCCGACTTATGCTTCATTAAATAGATATACCCAAACCTCGATAGATCGTCTGTGAAGGTTATGAAGTAGAAATATCCACCTCTGGCATTTGAGCTCATAGGTCCACATACATCTGAATGTACTAAACTCAAGAGTTCAGTAGCTCGTTCATCTTTTTCAGTAAAAGGTGACTTGGTCATCTTACCAAGAAGACAGGACTCATAGGTCGGAAGTGACTCACAATCACTAACATCAAAAATTCCTTCTTGAGCTAACCTGTTAATTCTATTCTTGTTAATATGACCTATCCTATAGTGCCAAAGGTAGACATCAGACACATCACTAATTCTAAGATATTTACTGAAGGATTGAACTACATTAACAGGCATAGAAAGTAAATAAATTCCGTTATTCAATTGTTCAATCAAAATTGTAATACCATTCAAAATGACATTATAATTTTTTTTTATTGATATTTCAAAATCATTCATGGCCAAAAGGCCTACAAAAATGATATTTAATAAGAAAGTTGGATAATAATGTCATTCATTAAGAATAACTTTATTTGAATTGATTATAAGGTTCATGATTCCTAAAGCTAGAATTGGAACTTATCTTTCATCTTCAATGTTCAGGAACCTCTTGTCTTGATCAAATCACCTACTGACCTACAAGCCCTGCATAGAATTACAAATATGATAAAGACTTTCAGTATCTAATACCCAGACAGTAGAATCAAATAAAAAGAATTATAAAGTGTTATCATATAATTATCTTGCCCAGCAATCGTTTATTTTTTTCTCGATCTATTCGGATCTAGGGAGGTAATGTATAGAGAACAGTTCTTCTTCCATTGCCCCTGCTTCTTGTAGAAGAAGCACTCTGCCTGGCTCTGGTCGGACTTGCGCTTTTTGGTCCGACCTTGTGCAGTCGTTCCAACATGCGGCCGCACCTTCTTATTTTTCTTCTTGTTCTTCTTCCCTTTCTTAAATAGTCGACGATCAGAAGAAGATCCTCCCACTATATTTACCATCTTCTTATGGAGTTGGTGATCCTTCTCAAAGTTTTGTAGCAACCCCAACAAGCCATGGTAGTTCACTGCAGGCTTTGTTATTCTAAAATGAGTTATGAAGGGGAGGAAGGACTTGGGCAAAGAATTAAGAATCGCATCCTTACCAAGCTATTTGTGTAGAAGAAAGTCCAACTTGCTAAGGCACTCAATCATCTTGATCATGTATAATACATGATCGGCGACTGAGGCCCTATCCCTCATCCAAGCTGAAGGGAAATCCTGATTTCCCTGACCAGGTTCGTTCAGATCTGATCAGATCAAGAGATATATTTCAAAATTTTTTCTCTTAGATCTGTATCAGATCAGGGATGCTTCAGATCTGATTCTTATTTATTTAATAAAAATTAAATGAAAAGGATAAATTAAATCACATTCAATTTACCTGAATAGGGTAATCCTATTACCCTGTTGATGATCCTGTTTGCAGCGAAAGGTTCTGGATCAAGCCACGCAAGCGCCTGGCCTCTACCGGTATCCACTCGGGCTGGATCTGGAGATCCTCTTCTTCTCTATCATGCCTCCAAAAATCAGATCTGGATCTGATCTGGAGGATCTTCAAAACTCCTTTTGAAGATCTGCAGTCGTTCTTCGCAGCAGCGCAGCCTTCTTGCTTTTGATCTCCTTTTCTTGATCTAAATCGCACCAATCCAAATCCAAAACACTTTTGGACGTGGAGAGCAAGGGGAGATGAGAGTATGGCATGGAGAAATGGGAGAGAGGCAGCCTTGGGGCGTGGGAAGATTGCTTCTTGATTATTTTTTCACTTGGGCGCTGGGTCTCTTATATAGACTAAGCGTGATCCAAGTCTCATCTTCCTCCCAACCAATCACAACCCTTTGTGAAATCAGATCTAAATCTGATTGGTGGGATTAGAGTCCCCT
The DNA here is from genome assembly GCA_006176705.1 of Cocos nucifera. Taxonomy (NCBI): domain Eukaryota; kingdom Viridiplantae; phylum Streptophyta; class Magnoliopsida; order Arecales; family Arecaceae; genus Cocos; species Cocos nucifera. The sequence goes on from QRFJ01001038.1 coordinate 743,425, forward strand.
GGATTCCCACTTGGAGAGTGCCTTGGACCAGTCAAACTGGATTCTTAGAAGAACTCTCATTGGAATCCTAAAGGGAGATGGAGTCCTTGTCCCACAAGGACTCCATGCCGCCTCTTACTGGGCTCACGCCTCCCTTGGCGTGCGCCCATCTCCTTGCCAGGTTCTGGCAGGGGGACAAGCCCCCACCAGCTCTCCAATAGGTGCATGACATGTGGTCAAAAGTCAAAGGGTGAATGGTCAACGTTTGACCAGTCAAAGGTAGACTTTTGACCAAAGTCAAAGAACAAGAAATGGCAGGTGACCAAAAATGGCAGGTTATGTCTTACAAATAAGACAACCTATTCTGACTTGGACAACCTCCAGTCAGACCATAAGAAGACTTCTGTTTGAGCACAAACTCCTTTGGCTCAGACAGGACGACTTATTTATGATAGCAAAAGAAGAACGTTAGGTTCAATCGAGTGCTAGCACGATTTTCCTTGAACCTAATTGAATCTCATTCAGATCAATTGAACTATATTAGTTCAATTGATGATCACCAGATTCAAACCCTTGTTTGTGTGACCCAGTTAGGTTCAGTTCTGTATGGTAATGGGATATGTCATGATCTCTATCATCGACATCATCGAAACTCCTTTCGATGGATCAGAACTCTTCTGATTCGAACAGCTAGAATGATCGATCATCTAAATCATTCTAATTGCTCCCAAAATCCACCAGTGACACCTAGCAGTATATGGTGGCAACCCATCAGAGCTGAATGCGAACCTCTTGGTGCAGCTACCTGTGTGATTCAGTTCTTCTATCTTGAGCCCTGATCAGATTAGGGTTAAGGTGAACTCGTCAAACCCTAGTCTCTGTCATATGATGTAATCATTCGATTCGAGTCCAATGTGAAAATCTAAATAGAAACTCTTTCTATTATTTCACTCTGCCATGGCCATGGGCTTCAGGACTTGATTCTCATGATCATCATAGGGCTACTCCTCTACCACCGAGGTAGATAGATCCCATCTTGATGCAATCCAGTTCCTACAATGAACATGTCATAGCCAACATACACCTCAGGGTTCCATATGGCTAGGAGACCGAGTAATGGTGTAGTCAAACTATAACACCCTCAAGGTGAACTGCCGATGCATCTCAGGTCAAAGAACCAGACACACTACTGCAGCATCGAGTCAGTCATTGACGAGAAGGTAGACTCCCTAATGACTACTCGAGGTGGTCACGCTCAGTGCCCTCGTTCTCTAACGAGTACCTGTACTCTCGCTCCGGTGTCTCCACACCGTAGACTCAAGACTCATCTACTAAAGAGAAGCGATCGTACACCAACCTTCCGGATCAATCACCATCCTCGTGATGATCCTATGGTCGGGAGCTATTTATGAGTTAATAATGATTATTCATGTCTTAAATTTTCAACTCTTGAAAATATGAATTATCATTACCATTAACTCAAAGGATGTATCACAGACACTAAATACACATGTGTGATAGAAAAATAACCCATTTATTAATTATAGTCAAAATTACAATTTTGCCCCTAGAAGTGTATTACAAGTGTCAGCCAATTCTGGCTTCTAGGGCACATATATCTAACACAAGCATTGAAAATGGCACAACTTATTTTGTACCTTTCAATGTCGTCCGACGTGCCAAAAGAGTCATTCAATATTTTAAGCATCTCCTATGGTCGGATGGTTTCAAACCTGTGGCTGAACTCTTCATTCATTGCCATCAGCATTATACATCGAATGGTAGTGCGGTCATTGAGCCACTTTAGATAAGTGTCTCGGACCGCTCTCTCAGCATTAGGGGCTGTCTCCTCAGGTGCTCAATCCGTTACCACATAAAGAATTCGCTCATGCTCCAGGATAATTTTTAACTTACGATATCAGCTATCGTAGTTGGGTCCCATTAATTTATCATGGTTTAACAATGATCGAAGCGATAGGTTAGTGGCCATGTCTGCACAAAATGAAAAACCAAACCTAGTTAGTATATGAATTATTTATCCTAAAGACTTGGACTTCAGTCTAAAGGTCCTCCCACTATTTTATATGAATTGATAGCCTCTACTTTCAATTTGAGAAATTACTCTAATTTCTTAGTGGGTACTAGAATCCACATAGACTACACATGAGCCCAACTTTGGTTGGTCAACCCTTGTGCACCTATGGGTAGATTCAAAATCAATTGTTTCTCTAAATAACTTCTAGTAACATTGATTTTGTCCTATAGACCTAATTAGTAGGCTTTGGCCTCCACTGAAAAAGATTCGGTTAGGTCCAACCATTAACATGACCATATTTGGTCTTATTTAACTAATAAATGATCAAGCCTGATTTTGGTCGGGCAACTTAACCACCATCAGAAAGATTTAACCAAATTATCATTTTATGAATGATAATTTCATTAGTCAATAATCACCAGACCTTTGGGCCTCCAATGATCATTATACTAATGAATCCATTATCACTCAACTTAATGGGAGGCTATGATTTAGTCATCTATATAACTATTTTATTTTTAAGGATCTAATAATTTTAGAGGATTTAGTTAACCAATTTAAGAAAATTCAGCGATCCAATTTCGATCCTCCTACTGACTTCACCAGGTCAGAAAAGAATCTAATCTAAGCTGGTATTAGGAGCACCTAAATTAGTCAAACTGATTTACCTAATAGACATGGGTGAGCCCGAATCACCAAGTGATCTAATCAAAATCTAACTCACCAGGATGGCTAGGTAAGCGAGATCAGTGAAAGGGATATGCCATTAACTCGTTAAAGATCGAATCAGTGCTAGTAGCTTCCAATTAAAAACCACTAGTCAAACAGCCAAACTTACCTTAGACACTATCCGATTCATTAATTTTAATTTGACCAACCTAGTAATTTTGGATTCGACCATGTAGTGTTGAATCAAATCCATTTGGTCCTTGTTAAAGGTATGAACTTGACTAACTACAACTATTGTAATTGAGTTTATAGAGTCCTTGACCTAATCTAAATTAACATTTAATTAGATTTGATCAATTACTCTAAATTAGTCCATCTTTTAACTAACCTTAGGTCTAATCCAATTTATAAATCTAATTCAGCTAATCCAATAATTCAGAAGTTTATGATTAATGACTTAGAGTCTTAATTCATAATTTTTGATGCCAAATCATTATACTTAATTTTTAATTAAGTTTATGGACTAAGGGTTAGGGTTCGATATTTTGAAAATATTTTTAATTTTGAAAGATTCTTTATAACTTAGCATTGTTCACCAATTGAGTTGACTCATTTCAAAATTAAATTATCTTAATTCATAAACAATACTAGTTGTAGGATTTAATCTGAAACTATGTATACTACATAATCATGAAATCATGAATCAAACTTTATCTGATTATGCATTCATGATCATAAATCAGATTAAAGTCTAATATAATTAAATCATAAAAATATTAGATTAAATTTAAGAATTTTATGATTAATGATATACATCAGCAACATATCAGGACAACCTTTTTACTGTAGGAGTTAAACCCTACAGTAGGACAACCTGCAGTCCGTGCGATCTAAATTTTAATTTTTTAAATCTAATTATTTTAATTATTATATCAATATTTAGATCAAATCTAAATTATTAATTTAAATATGCAAACATATCATGTTTAAAATACCTGGCTCTGATACCAATTGAAGAAAATAGTGCAGGATTTGCTATGCTACTTTCAAAAAATATTTCAAAAATAGAAATGATGTAGCAAAAAATAATTAATTTAATTAATTATCTTCTGATCATATCAGATTATTTAACCCTATACATTAGAATCTAAACATAATATGCATGCATACATCAATAGATCTGAAAATAAAACTATGTAATAAACTATTTACTACATCTACATGTTCAGAATATAATACCTTTTTATGGATAGTCGATCACCATAATCTGAGTCTACTAGATAATGCTCTAGTCTCATGTTACAGCCGCACACATGTCCGGCCTCTACGGTTGATCCACACGGAGCTCCTGATCCCAATCAGCCCCACTGGAGTGCTAGCTTCTTGCTGGGGCCTTCGATGACTGATCACGATCAATCCGATCAATCGTATACTTTTTGAACTTTTAGATATTCTAAAAAATTAAAACATAAATATTGGAGGATGATGAACATGTGTTTCAAATTTGATGGCGATCTAATGCTCACAGCACTCGATCTCTCCACCCGAACCCAGATTCCCAAATCTAGGATTTTACTCGATCCAAAAATCCTAACACACTAAAAATTCTATCACGCCATCTGTGTGTGGAGTTTTTTCATGAAATAAGTTTTTATGAAAAGATAACTTTTAGATCTATAATTCCTATTTAGATCATATCTAAAAATAGGATATTCTTAGAGGTGAAAATCATAAGAGAAGAGAGGGATGAGGGAAAAGTAACGTACTGCAGGATCCTATTCACCTTCACTCTGAGATTTTTCTTTTGCCTAGAATTGATGCCCAAACACTTTGAAATTTTTGCCGCATAATGCTAACCCTTTCTCGTGCATGCACTAAAATTCTCATAATTTATTAACATGAATACTATGAAAAAACCATATGGAATATGATAAGGGTCGAGTGGTTAAGAGGTTTTAACCACTCACTTGATTTCAAAAATTAAGTGAGCCTCTTATCCTTATCCAACACCCCCTCCCTTGTGTTTAACACATAGAAGGACTCTCCTTCTGCATGCATATTTTATTTCTCAAAAAATATTCGATAAATAAAAGGGAGGGCATGGGAAGCAGAGTGGAAAAGTCAAAAATGGTGGGCGCATGGGAGAATTTGAATTCAAACTTTATTTGACTTGGTCCTAATTAGTTTCAACCAAACTAATTAATCTAGATCCAATTAAATCAGATTAAATCCAACCAAATTAGTCTTAGTCTAATCTAATAAAATTTTAATCAAATTAGAAATTAATTAGATCTACGTTCTGATCAAATCAGGATCAAAACTTCCATAGCGATTAGGTCATCTCATGATCTGATCGGATCAAATTCAATCAAATTAAATTCAATCGGACTTGATCGAATCCTCATCGCTCAATTAAATTAAGCTAATCAATAATCAAATTACTAATTAATCCTTAAAAAATATCTGAGTCCAAATCGAATGGGTTATTGGGCAACAGATTTCTATCAACATGAAACTCTTGAAGTATCCTAAATCAGTGGGACTCTTGAACCCAGTATCCCAAATAAATTGAACTCATAATCATAGAGTCTCAGACTAGTGAAACTCTTGATCATAGAGTCTTAGATAAGTAGGATTCAGAGTTCCAATCCAGTAGGATTCTTACTCACAGAGTCCTAGTCTAGTGGGACTCTTGACCATAGTATCCTAGATTATCAGAACTCATGATCAGAGAGTTTCAGACAAGTAGAACTCAGAGTTTCAATCCAGTAGGACTCTTGGTCACAGAGTCCTAGTTCAGTGGGACTCTTGATCGTAGAGTCCCAGTCCAATAGGACTCTTGGTCATAGAGTTTCAGTCCAGTGAAACTCTTGACCATAGTATTCTAGATTATCAGGACTTATGATTAGAAAGTCCCAGACAAGTAGAACTCAGAGTCCCAATTCAGTAGGACTTTTGATCATAGAGTCCTAGTCCAGTGGAATTCTTGACCATAGAGTTCCAGACTAATGGAACTCTTGATCAGCCATCAGATCAGGTAGGAACTCCTAATGTATGTGACTCCGCAGGTTCAAACCTAAGCCGATAGCATAGAAACTAATTTCTATACTAATCGAAATGACCATCTAGCAATGGTATCCGACGTCCAGATAGATCGAATAATCGCAATCACGACATTCAAAACCTACACGAATATGATTACCGTATTATTCATCTCTATGACCTCTGTGTAATAGATGACTCAGAATTAAACTGTCAATTTTAGAAAATACATCAATGTCGTGTCTCAAAGCAATTAGTCTCGTGACTCTTCACTAAGACTATCATGGCCAAGGTTTTGCTAAATTGAAACATAATTGAACACAGCTCCTGAAATCAGAAGTGGTCAATCCCATCTTGATACACGCACCAATTCCATAAGACTTATCTGTGCCCAAAAATCTTTCATTATTGAATTAAAAATTCAGATAGTCCGATATCAAAACATAGTGAGTTACTTGAAAGTCATCGTGATGATCTCAGATCGGAGGGACATTTATATCCATATTCCATCGAAGTTAATCTTGACAGGAGAAAAGCTCCAAAATTGATCACTTTCAATGCAGATATATCCATACATCTCACTTGCATGCCGTATCAATGTCTCAATACTCCTTGGTTATGAGGATAACCAACCTATATGGCACACAACGATCTATACTTGATAAACATTATCGTCCTAAGTAACAACATATCATTTGGTCATGAACTATTTAAGGACTAAATGATAAATCCTTCTTTATCGAATCTAGATAGTCCTAAGGACTTCATCACAATACAGAAGTTCATTAGAAGACAACATAATTTATGATAAAAATATTAAAATAATTTTTATTAATTTATAATTTATATATAATTATAAATATATGGCCCAATCATCAACATACTGATGATTGGCTTTGGGACACATTCTCAACAATTATTAACTACGAAATTTTCCCCATTCTATAAAGAAAATATTGTACCGATAGAATAGACCATAATATAGAATGGTGTACCAGTCATCAATGAGGGGTTCCAGTAAGTTAGGAGGCCACCTGATGATCCGTAGGCATCTTGAGCTAGCCAATCTATGATCGATGTACCACAAGTGGATTTGATTAGAGCTTTGTTAATCTATTGGAGTTTAGTCTCCTAAAGGCATGCAATCCAGCAACTAGAGTCAACAATGTTGCTTCTAATAGGTCTCAGCTTTTTAGCAAGGCCCATCCTCTAAAGTTTCAGATCTTCATATATGTGAGCAGCGAAACCAAAATTTCTTAAGGTATACAAAGGGAAAGTCGATGGGTGCCAAGGAGACGACATAAAAGAGACAATTTCATTACGATATCCAAACTATGGGTACATTAAAGCATAGGCACAATGAAGAACTGGAGTAAAAGTACAAAACATGGTCATAGGTGAGCAAAAGTTGATCAACATCGGAACCAAACGGTAATCTGATAGAGGGTGAGTATTTGTAGGAGGGATCTTCTTTGCGAGCAAACTAGATATAGACTACATTTTGAGTCATCGAAGGAAGGGGTTGGGCACGGCAATGAACATTTTTGAGTTTCCGAAGTTTGATTATTGTGGCTTTCGAAGAGATAGAGCTGCCACACCTTTTGCTGAGGTGATAATGTCCTCGGATGTAAGGAAGTTGATGAAGAGTATATCCTTATCGTTTTGAATATCAAGAGCTTTTAGTTTTTTCTTCTTGAGTCGTTGACTTCTTTTAGTGGGAGGAGGGCAAGCCGTTGGCTTAGGTGCGCTCTTACTAATTGGAGGGTTTGGGGCCATTAGCAGAGGAAAGAAAAAAACTCTAAAGCACATATAGAAAATAATGTCAAACAAGCCCTAAGTTTTTCGAGGCTCAACTTGAGATCAATTTTATGACTTGAGACTAATTTTGAGCACAGATTTTTTTATTGTACACCATACCATACAATGCACAGCATGCTCCATTCATCGCACGATGAACGGCTTTGCACGGATGCACGCTCGTTGTGCATGACCGCATGCAGCCATCCATCGCACAATGAATGATGCACTATGCATGGTACTATGCAGTGCACAGTAGAGAATTCGTACTCTATATTTATCCACTAATTTGTGTATATGTCATATTAATAAAATTAGAGGTTTTTTTTTTTTTTTTTTTTTTTTTTTTTTTTTTTGGGTCGAAACAATATAATTTTTGTTATTCTTATTATATCCATTGGCATTATCGTTATTCTATAAAAGAGCAATGGCATTTCTCCTTATCGCTCACGGTTCCGTTCATCCTTGCTTGCGAGCTCCGCCTCTTTCCTCCTTTTTCTTTCCCTCCTCGAGTTAAAAAGGCGCCAACTTTAGTCCTCGCCCCCTTCCCCGCTCTCTTCTTCGCCAGCATAACCCGAACCCTAGATGAGAAGGAGGGTGATCGGAGATGGGGAACCGGATGTGCCGCAGCCGTCGAAGGCCGGTGGAGGAGCGGCTCACGCGGCCGCAGCGGCTAGTCCGGCAGTCCTCCGACGTGGACTACAAGAAGCTCCGCAAGCTCATTCGGTCCCAGAAGCTCGCCCCCTGCTTCGACGCCCTTGATGATCCTGACCTTGGCGACCTCGAGGAGTGTCCCATCTGCTTCTTTGTATGTCTCCACCTAGAAAAAAATCCGACCTTTCTTCAAATTTTACTCATTTTTGTCTAATTTTCTGAATTCTGACTAGAAATTTTCTTCCTTTTTTTCCTCCATAGTACTTTCCGAGCTTAAATCGGTCCAGGTGTTGCTCGAAAGGAATTTGCACCGGTGGGTTCATTTAATTTTGTTTGAAAATATGCATTATACATTTTAGTTTGTCATTCTTTTTACCTGTTTGATGAGAAGTTTGAAGTTTTTCCGTAATTTGCAGAGTGTTTTTTGCAGATGAAGCCGTCTGATATCACCCGCCCAGTGCAGTATCCTCGATTTTTTCCCCTAATATTATGTTGTTGTTGTTTTGTTCTTTGTTTTCTTTGAAATGATGTCTTGTTCTTTCTGATTGCTTCACATTTATGCTATAGTTCTTGACTTACTGCTGTTTATTTGAATTTTTAGATTTTCCAAGAGAAATAGAATTGATAAAGGAAATGAGTATTTAGTTCTATTCCGTTGTTTGGGGTGGTGATTACAATGTGATTGCACTACTGCAGCTAATTTCTTTTCGAAGGGTGTGATGAAACTGGTCAATTTTGTGTTCTTGTTTCCAGTAGTGGGGTTGCTGCTAATGTAGAAGTTGATATGTGGGCTGCAGTTTCATTGGTTGTCCATTATGTTTGTCTTCTTTCATTTTTTTTTGTTTATAAACGATTTCTGTTCTTCCGTCTGTTTTATATTACCACCGTATGTTGGGAGAGTGCATGTTGCTGAGAAATTATTATCATATCATAGTTTCTGATGGAAGTCATCTGGTTATAAACCATTGCAACATGGATACTCTTGTTGGGAGCAACTGATAATAGAAAAGTATATATAAGCAATGAAGAACAATTTGCAGACAGAATTTTGCAATTTCTGTCCAGGCTGTCAAAATAAATAAATAAAATGGAAAAACAAAGACAGCCTATCTGGCTGATGAGCTCTCTTTGGTAGTTTTTGACAGTGCCTGTAATATATATGGAAGAAGTTGAGGTAGTTGAAAGCAGCAAAGGTCTAGTCGATAATTCATCTTTGTGTATCAGTTGTTTAAACTGTCCCAAAGGATCAGTTAACATATTACTCTATTAGGATTTAGGAATGTGATGTTCAAGAAGTGATTCATTCTTCTTCGACATTGATGCCTAATGATATCAGATAATAGAATTTTTTCCATACTGTGACAACTCTCTAATGAGTCAATCTCTGTCTTGTAGGCTCAAGAATGATGATATGATAAGGCTTTCTAGGTTTTGTCCTAAAAAAGATAAGGCTTTGCTAGGTCATTTCCTGATCCATTAAGCAGACTTATATGATATGACAAGCTTGCTGGTTGAAGTCAAGTTTAAACTAAATGCTAAATAACTCTACTGAAATAGCCAAATTTAGCATTCTAGTTTTGGTCAGTGTCACTGTGATTAGAGTATCAATTTACCAACAGGTCTTATTTTATCCATATTCAGTTGGCTTTGTAGATCATGGTATATTAAAAAAAAAAAAAATGAGATTCACATCTGGTTATCAACTTTGTGTCGAGCTTTTAAGTTAGTAGTAATTCCTAAGGTATCTTTTGACAAGAGAGGGGCCTGTTGTGAACTTGAAAGGACACTGGAAGGTAGGATAACTCCCCTTCTTGATTGGAGCATCCATTTCTCCCACCCCTTTTTTTTTTTGGCTCTCAGACCTGTGTTAAGACATTTTAGACAATGATGTTTTAGAAGGCAGCAATGGTGCCTCTTTAGGGATGGTAATATCAATACACAAAGTACTGGTTTTCTAAATGCTTTCTTGACAATGTAATGAACTTACATATTGTTTAAGTACTTAACTGTCAAAGCTGTCCATTCTGCAAAACTGCGTACTATGGAGTTGAGTATCGTGGTGCCAGATCCATGGAAGAGAAAGCCCTTGAACAAGCCGTATGGTTCTTAATGATGCTTGGTTCTTTGATCATTTGGAGTTGACATTTATAGTTCATTTTCTTGGTGTAGCAGATGAGTTGCTTCTTACTACAGCTCTGTCTCCTTTTGTGGTCATGCAGGAAGAGCAGAAGATCATTGAGGCAAAAATAAGAATGCATTGTGAATCTCAAAATGTGGTTCAAGTTATGCCAGCAGGTCAAACTTGTTCACTCTTGGAAGTGGGGGGACCATCTAGTGGTGATTATGCTCCTGTCTGGGTTGATTATGACAAGGTTGTTTCATGTTTTCTTTTGGTTCTATATTTTTCTGTATTATTTGTAGGACCAGATTATGGTAGAGTCACATCAGATCCAGGATGCAGCTCCTTAATGCAAGAAAGCTTTGATGGGGATACTTCCTCCGCTCCAAATGCTTGCAGAAGGTTTAAAGAATCTACATAATATTGATTATTTTCTTTGACTTTCACGGTTGACATCTAAAAAAAAAAAGGTGCCTGGAGACAGCTGTCTCTTAACATTATGGACAACATATCTTGAAACTCCATCAGGTTGAAAAATCAAATGGGATTGCATACTGTTTAAATTATGCTGTTGTTAACAAAAATCATTCAAGAGAAGAAACTGATTCAGAATGTGTTCTGCTACTTCAAATTTTTCTGTGGAAAGTAGTAACATGTGAATTTGCAAGCCAGAAATTTGAGCACACCTGATTTATCATCTCTAGGTCTTAATGTCATAGCCCCAAAGCCCTTTGGGGCTCGTGCTTTGGATATGAGTGTCACATAGGCTTTGGGGCTCGTGCTTTGGATATGAGTGTCACATATTTCATTTTGCAAAATGATTTTTTAGAAAATTAAAATCCCACCACGTACATAATTATTTCTCGAGGAGTCATCCTCATCAATATTATGCTTCTAGAAACTAATTTCAGGATCTTGGGCTTTAAATGCTGGATTGTTTGTTCTGTATTTCTCTTGGGTGTTCGGTTGCTTCAAGCATGGTGTAAGTGTTCATGCTTGTGTGTGTGTGTGTGTGTGTGGTGTTAGGTTCAAGTTACACCTGGTGTAACTTTTATAAAGCTACACCTTTTTTTGAATTAGATAATGGGGATCCCACATCAATATTTTGAGCGTTTGGATGTGATGTGTTACTAACTATTTGCACACCAAAAATTATATGATTTAGAGACCTCTAGCTTACGCATCAAATGGTAAAAAATTAGACAATTTATAACGTGAAACAATCGACCACTTGATGCATGGCTGCAGGTTTTCAAAGCATATAATTTTTGGTGTGTAAGCAATTTAAAGATAGTAAATCACATCCAATGGCTTAGATCATCGATGTAGGGACCCTATCATTTAATTCAGAGTTACACTTGATGTAACTTGATCCCAACCCTTATATATGCTTATACATATATATGTATGTGTGTGTGTGTATTGGTGATTTATAGGTCTTCTCATAGAGCTGTTTTTCTGTAATAGCGAGTGTGCTCTACTCAGTGTCTCTCATGTCGGCCCTTGCAATTACCAATTCTGTTCTCCATGATCGAGTGGCGGAAATGTCCATTCCTGCCTTGTTCATATACAGATACCATAAGTTTTATCTTGGGTTGACACTTTTTCATGCTGTCAAGGGATGTTCTTATATGTTACCAAGGCATTTGAGTCCATGAAACAAAGAATTTATCAATGATAAACTATTTTGATCTTGTTTCAGCATCAACTTCTGTCATAATCTCTGAGGTTTTATCTGGAGTATTCCATGAAAGATCTTATTCTCTTTTTATAGCTTTCCCTAATCCCCCTTTCTGTTGGTATTTGTTACTTTATTTTATAGGCCGTAAAATAAACATTAACGTGATTTGTAAGGCTACAGCCATTAAGTAGCCAATCTTCAAATTGTTGATTAAAAATATGTAATTCACACAATGCTGAGTCTTCAGTTGGTAGGAGTATCTATAGTAGTCATAAGTCATTAGAATTTACGATTTACAAGATCAAATCAGAATATGTACAAACATTGGGTATCATGGTCAGGCAGGTATTATACCAAGTCATGGGATGCACGAGGGGTTAGCAGATATTAAGACATAACACAAAGGTGATAAAAAACCAAGATGAGACTCTAAACATCTCCTGGTTAAACATAATGTTCAATATTCATCTCTCTTGAATGTGAAGTATCTACGTGCTAATCTATCTCAAGAAAAGGAGTATCTATCTGCTAACATGTGGCATGTCCATTCCCACATCACTGTGTGTGTACACTGCAGAATTTGTTGATGCTCAAATTGAGGATGCCGATGTAAAAATGTTAAAGCTCTTGCTATGTGTAACAGCAGGAACTTTGTTAGGTCATGAGAAACAAGGAATCAGGAGAGATTGTTAGGACCGTATATCCTTGCAGCATATGCAAAGTCCTGGTGACACATGGAGGCATTCTTTATGTCCAAAAAGAAAGATGTCAATTCTTTAGATCCGCATCATTCATTTGTTTGCCTGATTGTCATGATTTTTTTGCTAGTATTGTGTTTAGAGAATGACATGTAGGCTACATTAGGTATGGTTTTTACAGCACCAGGATTCATTTTTCCTAATAGACGCTATCATCACCTTGATAATTATTAGGGTCCTACTGATTGTACCATCAGCGTTTGCTTATATTCTATGGTCATCTACTAATTTAATAGCAGCAACTGTATTTTTTATGATTCTGTAATTTTGTACCTTGCAGCTCTATGTTTCTATCGGTCTACTAAGGGGGGAAGACCAAACAATCTTTTCTTGGTTTCTTGAACCATGTTATTTTTGCCATTAAAAGTTGTCGAGTGAAAAAAAAATGAAAAGAAATTTCAAGTTGGATGAGACATTTCAGCAGTTCTGTGCTATTCTTTCTATCCTCAATTTTTACTTAAATTGAACAGAATAGATATTTAAATGTTTCTAGGCTCGTAGTTTTACTCAGAAAATATCTTGATTAACGGACTTCTTATGCGCCAGGCATGAAGAATTGGGTATGGATCTTGAGGAAATCATGGTGATGGAAGCTATATGGCAATCTCTGCAGGTGAACTGCGTGCTTGCTTTATGTCTATGTTAAGCCCTTTATTTTGTTGAAATCTTGCATATCATACAGCCCATAATTGTATGTTTGCGTCGGAGACAGAAACCTTGTGATGTCCAGAATTTGATTTTCATGCTACTCTCGGGCAGGATTCTAGATTTCATCCAAGTGGGACCAATCAAACTTCAGGATCAAATGCTATAGTTGGACTTGATGGTGGAATACAAGAGTCAGATACTACTACAAGTTGTTTATTATCTACTGATCAAGTAGAGTTCTCTTATTCAGATTCCTTGGCTGAGGGAGTCACAGTTGACATTAGTCAAAGACGGTATTCTGCAGCAACGTATTTGTGAATCAGATTGTGAAAGAAATCAGACATCAGAGTGTTTGGCTAATTCTTTTGATTTGGGTGGAGGCATTATAGCAGTGCCTACCGATGCTGGGTCTAGAGGTCAAGCAATATATCTTCCACGTCGGGCGCATATCATGGGAACATACTTCATCTAGATGACATGGCAGGGAAGCGTTCTCAGATTTCAGGTCCAACCATATTGGAACAGATATTTTAGTGACCAAGTTGAATTCTTAATATTTATGTTTTTTTCTTCTTTCTCCCGTCTGGAATTTTATATCCAGATTTGTCTTCTCTCGCCACCGAGCTGAATGTTTTGCTTGGTGAGAATTAATTATCCATAGATGTAAAAGGATCAGGTGTGCTTTATTCATGTTTGATCGTTACATAAACTTTATGAGAAGTAATCAGTAATTTCTTTGAAGTCTGTCAAAATTCATCTTAATTGTGACAAGGTGCAATTTCCACCCAAGAAGTCTTTATCTTTCTGTCGATGTTGACTTGGTTTTTACACTAGTAAAAGAAGAAAAGCTCAGAGATTAAATCTGGAACTTCTGTTGGAAGAAGGTTAAAGAGACTCTCCAGAATTTTAACAATGGAATGAGGGGAATCAGTGGATACAAATAATACAAGTATGCTAAACAATTATATCTTGTGAGGCGCTGGTTATCTTGTATGATATTAATGTGCAAGAACTTGTCATTAGATTGGAAGCTTTTTGAACCCATGGGCACTCAGCCTCTAACCAATACCTGGTGGCCTGGGTCGAGCCACCAGAAGTTCCCTGCCCAAAGAATGAAGGTTAGATCCTAGGTGCCTAGGCAGCTGATGGTACGTGTACCAATGCAATTTGTATCATCATAGACATCCTGATGTGGAGTTATTGGACAAGATTGTAGTGTTTCAAATGACTAGATTAGGGTGTAGATCAAGTTGCCCAAGACAACCTGCATTCAACCCTAGCTTGCCCTGCCCTCGGATGTGGGCTATCCATGCAAGTGCAAATTAGGTCTTGGTGGTATTATGTATCAATTTTTTTTGGCATGCAACACTGAACAGTACTTTAATTGGGTGTTGGCTTGAATGGAATGCAATAACATTTATTACTTAGTGATTCTAGTGCACTGTGAAGTTAAAAGTAGATCATTGCATTGCCATAGCCAACTTTCTGGCACATAAATTAGACTTATAAAGCTGGAGTAAGGGTGTAAATGGGCTGAATTGATTTAGATTGGAATAGGACTGAAAACAGATTGGTTATGGATCAGATAATTGGCATATCTATATTTATATTTATATCTCTTCTGTATACTTATTAAATGTAAAGAAGAGAAAAAAGTCAACCCTTCTTCAATATATATATATATATATATATATATATATATATATATATATATATATATATATATATATATATATATATATATATATATATAAAATTTATTTACAATATCTAGAAAAAATTAAAACAAAATTATCTAGATATGTTAAAAATATTTGAACCAGCCAACTCTATTGTAGCTAAACCATCACATAGAAAAAAACATGGAAAGAAAATATTATAGAATATACCATCGAAAAAATAACTTTCTTTTAGGAAAATATTATTTTAGAAAAAAAGTTATTTTCTTCCATGCAAAAGACTATGAAAGGGCAAAAATAAACCTCTTCTTAGAATTACTTTCCTTTTAGGATAGTATTCTTTAAATATTATTAGAAAGTATTCTTAAGAAAATTTGAAATATTAGGTTATTTATTTTCCTTAGAGTGTATAAGAGAAAGATGCTTTTGGTGGAGAAAATAGTATTTCCACCTTCAAATCAATAGGCTTTGGAGAAATTCATATCCCCATTGAATTCTGGAAATCTAAAGCTATCACCTTCCTCTTTAGATGAGCTATTAGTGCTTCTAGGCTCATCACTATCACCAAACTTAGGCTCTTTTCAAGCATCTTTTCTTCTTATGCAACTCTTTCTCAAGAACCCTAAACATCTGTATCAACCACTAAATTATCAATATACTCCTCAAATAACTCATCATTCTTCTCATCAGAATCTATGAAGTCACTTAACGATAGACTACCATCACTATTAAAACTAGTTGTATGATATTCTTCTTCATCCATAGGTCTTCTACCAGGCCTTCTATCCTATTCATGCACATCCTCAAACCCTTGTGCCCTTGCTCTTGGCTTGCCATTGCACCTATCTTTACTACTACCTCTGATCGTGCCCTTGTTCATGCACTTAGATACTAGATGCCTCATAAATCTCTTGGATAGATGTAAGTGTAGTTGGTGCCTTTATTATATCTAATTCTATCTTATCAATTCTATATTTTATATAAACTGCTCAATTGTTCTCCCCCTTACAGACAACCACATGAAGCATATCTTAATCAGTATATAGAGGCCTTAGTCCGTCTTTTAAAAACTATTGTAGGACTAGATAGTACAATTGCTCTATCTTTTGGTAATCAAGCTCTTTTGTAAGATTTTTTAACTCAATAAAACTCACTAAGTATGGGTCACAATTGTTATAATAGTTAACACTACCACCAACATACTACATGGTGAGAGCAAATAAAGATATCATCCATTATGGATCTCTACTATAAATAGATCATCCACATTGTATACATATGTAAAATCATTGTTAATGTTATAAAATATAAAGTGTACCTAACTTACCTAACAATACAACATCGTTATGATACAACAGTATACGAACTATATCTAACTAGTTTTCATTAAAATAATAAAAAATAGAGCAATAATACAATGGAGTGAAATCAATTGTAACTAATTATACCTAACTACTTATATAACAATACTTAGGGGCGGCATTCAATTGCTATTTAACTATATTAAATAGTAGGTCCCATCTTTTCTAAGGATTATATACTAGTCCCCTACTAGTTAACTATATTAACAACACCTATGGAAGGTGGCCCTAAGATCCGACAACTTTTTCTAGGGGTGCTGCCCTGTTGTCATATCATGTTTTAGGGGATTGGGTGGTGCAGTAGTCTTCTACCTTTATCACTTTCAACTTCTTTAAGCAACTAAGTAGTAGCCTATAGGCTAGGACTACAATACATATGGAAGGTGGCCCCAAGATAGACTTCAATCGATCTCCAAAAAGAAAAAGCTAATTTTTTACTACAATCCCTAAAACCATCTTTTAAACTAGAAATCTCTATCTATTGCAATCACCACATTATCAAATACAAACAAATTACAAACATCAAAGCATAATACATCCATGATTATCAAGCACAAATAAATTAAAAAGGAACGTCCAAAAATATGAAGGAGAATCCTGATTTTTTGGATCAAGTTCATTCAGATCTGATTGGATTGAAAAACATATTTTAAAAATTTTCTCTCAGATTCAGATCAGATCTGACACTTTTCAGATCTGATTTATAATCTGATAATTAAAAAAATTAAAACTAAATTAATTCTGAATTAATTTTATCTTGATCTTGGATAATCTGATTATCCATTGATGATCCTACGAAAACTCTGAGGTTTTGGATCTAGCCATGCAAGCGCCTGGCCTCTACCGGTATCCACTTGAACTGGATCTGGAGATCTTTTTCTTCTCTTTCTTTTCTCCAAAAATTAGATCTGGATTTGATTTGGAGGATCTTCAAAACACCTTCTGAAGATCACCCGTCGTCTCTGCAGCAGTGCTGCCTTCTTCCTTTTTCGTCAGCCTTTCCTTGCCTGACTTGCACTAATCAGAAGGCCCAACTTCCTTAGGCATGGAGAGGAGAGAGAGGGTCAGATGGTGGCATGTAGAAGGGAGAGGGATAGCCTTGGGGCGTGGCTTGGAAGAGGAGCTCTCAAAAGTGGACACAGACAGGGTCTTTTTATAGACTCTGCTGCGCCATGCAGTGCTGCATCATCCCGGCCAATCACATTACTTCGTGCAATCAAATCTAAATCTGATTGGTAGGATGACATTACCTAATCCAATCAGATGAGAAACTCACAAGTTCATTCTTAGATGGTGCCTAAGACTGATCAAAGTAAATACCCAAGGGCCACCTAAGTAGAAACCAAGAAGCAACTTGAAGTTCCATCCATATGGGACTCCAGCATTCCTATCCATGGGCACACGCCATCCTAGGCATGCACCCTCTTCTTTTTAATTTTTAGAGAGGGGACAAGCCCCTATCTGCTCTCCAATAAGTGCATGACACATGGGCAGATTGAAGAAAAATCCTAATTTTCCAGACCAGGTTCATTCAGATCTAATCGGATCAAGGGATATATTTCAAAAATTTTTCTCTTTGATCCGAATCAGATCTAAAATATTTCAAATTTGATTTTTATTATTTTAATAATTAAAATAAAATATAAATAAATTAAATCAAATTTAATTTACTTTGATGTAGGGTAATCCTATTATCCGTTGATGATCCTGTAAGCAGCAAAAGGTTCTGGATCTAGCCACGTAAGTGCCTAGCCTTTATCGGTATCCACTCGGGCTGGATCTGAAGATCCTCTTCTTCTCTATCATATCTCAAAAAATTAGATTTGAATCTGATTTGAAAGATCTTCAAAATAGCTTTCGAAGATCAGCAGTTGTCCTTTGCAGCAGCGCAGTCTTCTAGCTTTCTGTCGCCTTTCTCTCCTCTAGATTGCACCAACTGAGATCCCAAACTTCTTTGGGCATGGAGAGGAGAGGGAGAAGATGAACTTAACATGGAGGAGGAAGAGAGAGGCAGCCTTGGGGCGTAGAGAATTATTCTTTTCTTTGAGTTGGGCATAGGATCTTATTTATAGACTATGCATGATCCAACTCCTCTTCATCCCAACCAATCACAACCTTTTATGAAATCAGATTTAAATCTGGTTGGTGGAAATAAAGTTCCTTGGATTCATCCTTAGATGGCATTTAAGATCGATCAAAGTTGGTTCTTAGGAGGAGTCTAATCAGAATCCAATAAGAAGATGGAGTTCCTATTCAACAGGGACTCCTGGGTGTGGGGTGTGCCCTCCTCCTTGCCGATTTCTGATAGAGGGATAAGCCCCACCAGCTCTCCAATAGGTGCGTGACATGTGGACAGAAGTCAAAGTGTCAATGGTCAACATTTGACCAATCAAAGGACGAAAAATGATAGGTGACCAAAAATGGTAGGTATTATTTTATAAAATAAGATAATTCTTTTCTGACCTGAACAGGCTCCAGTCAGACCAAGTGAAAGCCTCTGATCGAGCACAAACTTCTTTGGCTCAGTCAGGACAACTATTTATGATAGTAAAAGAAGAACGTTAGGTTCAATCGAGTACTAGCACGATTTCCTTAAACCTAATTGAATCTCATTCACATCAATTGAACTGGATCAGTTCAATTGATGATCACCAGATTCAAACTCTTATTTGTGTGACCCAATTAGATTCAATTCTGTATGGTAATGAGATATGTCATGATCTCTATCATCGACATCATCGAAACTCCTTTCGATGGATCAGAACTCTTCTGATTCGAACAGCTAGAATGATCGATCATCTAAATCATTCTAATTGCTTCCAAAATCTACTAGTGACACCTAGCAGTATATGATGGCAACCCATCAGAGCTAAATGCGAACCTCTTGGTGCAGCTACCTGTGTGATTAAGTTCTTCTATCTTGAGCTCCAATCAGATTAGGGTTAAGGTGAACTCGTCAAACCCTAGTTTCTATCATATGATGTAATCATTCGATTCAAGTCCGATGTGAAAGCTTAAATAGAAACTCTTTCTATTATTTCACTCTGCCATAGCCATGGGCTTCTGAACTTGATCTTATGATAATCATAGTTGCTCCTTTACCATCGAT
>QRFJ01001039.1:0-26617 GCA_006176705.1 Cocos nucifera
CACAAACTCCTTTGGCTCAGTCAGGACAACTTATTTATGATAGTAAAAGAAGAACGTTAGGTTCAATCGAGTGCTAGCACGATTTCCTTGAACCTAATTGAATCTCATTCAGATCAATTGAACTAGATCAGTTCAATTGATGATCACCAGATTCAAACCCTTGTTTGTGTGACCCAGTTAGGTTCAGTTCTGTATGGTAATGGGATATGTCATGATCTCTATCATCGACATCATCGAAACTCCTTTCGATGGATCAGAACTCTTCTGATTCGAACAGCTAGAATGATCGATCATCTAAATCATTCTAATTGCTCCCAAAATCCACCAGTGACACCTAGCAGTATATGGTGGCAACCCATCAGAGCTGAATGCGAACCTCTTGGTGCAGCTACCTGTGTGATTCAAGTTCTTCTATCTTGAGCCCCGATCAGATTAGGGTTAAGGTGAACTCGTCAAACCCTAGTCTCTGTCATATGATGTAATCATTCGATTCGAGTCCAATGTGAAAATCTAAATAGAAACTCTTTCTATTATTTCACTCTACCATGGCCATGGATTTCTGGACTTGATTCTCATGATCATCATAGGGCTACTCCTCTACCACCGAGGTAGATAGATCCCATCTTGATGCAATCCAGTTCCTACAATGAACATGCTATAGCCAACATACACCTCAGGGTTCCATATGGCTAGGAGACCGAGTAATGGTGTAGTCAAACTATAACACCCTCAAGGTGAACTGCCGATGCATCTCAGGTCAAAGAACCAGACACACTACTGCAGCATCGAGTCAGTCATTGACGAGAAGGTAGACTTCCCTAATGACTACTCGAGGTGGTCACGCTCAGTGCCCTCGTTCTCTAACGAGTACCTGTACTCTCGCTCCGGTGTCTCCACACCGTAGACTCAAGACTCATCTACTAAAGAGAAGCGATCGTACACCAACCTTCCGGATCAATCACCATCCTCGTGATGATCCTATGGTCGGGAGCTGTTTATGAGTTAATAATGATTATTCATGTCTTAAATTTTCAACTCTTGAAAATATGAATTATCATTACCATTAACTCAAAGGATGTATCACAGACACTAAATACACATATGTGATAGAAAATAACCCATTTTATTAATTATAGTCAAAATTATAATTTTGCCCCTAGAAGTGTATTACAAGTGTCAGCCAATTCTGGCTTCTAGGGCACATATATCTAACAATCTCCCACTTGTCCTAAAGCCAATTGGCTACAAGTCTAAGTCCCATCTTCTCAAGGTGGGCTTCGATCTTCTGCTGGCCCAACGGCTTTGTAAGTGGGTCTGCCACATTATCTGCGGAGTTGACTCTCTTGACCTCAACGTAACCTTTCTCAAGGTAATCGCGGATGAGATGATATCGCCGCTCAATGTGCTTGGACTTCTGGTGAGACCTCGGCTCCTTAGCAAGGGCTATGGCGCCATTGTTGTCGCAGTAAAGAGGAATGGCATCTGATGGCATTACTCCAATTTCTGCAGCAAACTTCTTGTACCAGAATGCTTCCTTTGCAGCCTCTGATGCAGCTATATATTCTGCTTCCATGGTGGAATCTGCTATCACAGTTTGCTTGGAACTCTTCCAGCTGACAGCTCCACCATTGCACACAAACAGACTTCCAGATGTCGACTTTCGATCATCTATATCGGACATGAAGTCCGAGTCTGTGTATCCCTGAACTTGGAGTTCTCCATTACCAAAGACCAACATCATATCCTTAGTTCTTCTCAAGTACTTAAGGATACATTTCACAGAAGTCCAGTGTTCTTCACCTGGATTTGACTGATATCTGCTTGTGACACTCACAGCATGGGCTATATCAGGTCGTGTACATAGCATGGCATACATGAGGCTCCCTATTGCAGAAGCATAAGGGATCTTGCTCATGCGTTCTATTTCCTCAGGTGTGCTGGGGCACATCTTCTTGGAAAGATGAATACCATGTCTGAAGGGTATTAATCCCCTCTTAGAGTTTTCCATACTAAACCTCTTTAGTACTTCCTCTATGTACATCTTCTGTGAAAGTCCTAGCATCCTATTCGGTCTATCCCTATAGACCTTAATTCCTAGAATAAAGGATGCTTCACCTAGGTCTTTCATGGAGAATTCCTTGGACAACCACATCTTGACTGATGTCAACATGGGAATATCATTCCCAATAAGGAGGATGTCATCCACGTACAATACGAGGAAGACAACAGCGCTCCCACTGACCCTTTTGAAAACACATGGTTCCTCTTCATTTTTGATGAAACCAAACTTTTTGATCACATCATTGAAACGAGTGTCCAGCTCCGAGATGCTTGCTTAAGTCCATATATGGACCTTTGCAGCTTGCAAACCTTGTGATCAGTATCACTGGATGTGAAACCTAGCGGCTGTTCCATATAGATATCTTCCTCAAGATATCCATTTAGGAATGCCGTTTTCACGTCCATTTGCCATATTTCATAATCGAAATAGGCTGCAACAGGCAAG
This sequence comes from Cocos nucifera, assembly GCA_006176705.1. Lineage (NCBI taxonomy): Eukaryota > Viridiplantae > Streptophyta > Magnoliopsida > Arecales > Arecaceae > Cocos > Cocos nucifera. The sequence goes on from QRFJ01001039.1 coordinate 2,507, forward strand.
CAATGTGCGGATGGATTTTAGCATAGCTACTGGGGAAAAGGTATCCTGATAGTCAATGCCTTCACGTTGACTATAACCTTTTGCCACCAGTCTAGCCTTGAATGTCTCCACATTCCCATCTGCACCAATCTTTCTCTTGAAGATCCATTTACACCCAATAGGTACTATACCTTCTGGTGGATCTACCAAGGTCCAGACTTGGTTTGAGTGCATCGAGTCAATTTCTGACTTCATTGCCTCAAGCCATTTCTCGGAGTCGATATCTGATATCGCCTCGTTGTAGGTTTTGGGATCATCACCATGAGCACCATTACCTATGAGGAACATTTCCTCTACATCCTCTGAAATAATACCTAAGTATCTTTCAGGGGGACGGGAAAACTCTTTCCGATCTACGAGGTGGAGGAGGTAGTGTTCTTATTGGCTCAACCTGATTTGGTTCCACTTGGTCCTTAGCTCGTTCTGCTTGTGAGACTTTCTCATCAAGCTTAATCTGCTTTCCAATGCCACTATCTTGAATAAACTATTTTTCAAGAAATATGGCATGTCGACTCACAATCACATTGTGGTCTTCTGGAATGTAGAAATAGTATCCTAATGACTCTTTAGGATATCCTATGAATCGAGCTCTAAAGGACCTAAACTCTAACTTGTCCGCTTGTTGTCTTTTGACATGAGCCGGACAACCCCAAATTCTGAGATGACTCAGACTTGGTTTCTTACCGTGCCATATCTCATACGGTGTGGTAGGAACGGTTTTAGAGGGAACCCTATTCAGTAAATAGAATTGAAGTTAATAATGAATGTCCCCAAAGAAAATCAGGGAGGTCTGTGAAGCTCATCATGGATCGAACCATATCCAATAGAGTCCGATTTCTCCGTTCTGAAACCCCGTTGAGTTGAGGTGTTCCTGGTGGAGTCCATTGAGAGACTATGCCATTTTCCTTAAGATAGTCTAGGAATTCCCGGCTAAGGTATTCACCTCCTCGATCTGATCGAAGAACCTTAATGGGTTTTTCCAGTTTGTTTTTCTACTTCATGTCTGAATTCTTTGAACTTTTCAAAAGCTTCAGACTTATGTGTCTCATAAGATACACATACCCATACCTAGACAGATCATCGGTAAAGGTAATGAAGTAGACAAAATTGCCTCTAGCCGGCACATCGAAATGGGCCGCACACATCAGTATGTACTAGGGCAAGGAGATCTGTGGCCCTCTCCCCATGTCCAACAAAAGGGAGTTTAGTCATTTTGCCTTGAAGACAAGATTCACAAGTTGGATATGACTCAAAAGTCAATGGACTCAATAGCCCATTTTTCTCCAATTTGTTAATCCTATCTTCTGCTATATGACCTAATCTCAGGTGCCATAGATATCTGTCGTTTGGACTATCCCTAGGTCGTTTGGCATTCACGTTTTGCTCGATAGTTAAAACAGGTACATCAATATGCAACTGATAAAGACCATTAATAAGGAAACCATTTGCAATTTTATTTCTTTCATAAAGAATGTTACAATGGTCCTTAAAGAAGGTGATCACATAACCTTCTTGTGCTAAGCATGAAACAGAAATCAAATTCCTGCTAGCTGCAGGCACATAATAACAGTCTTTTAAAACTAAGTCTAAACCAGATGGTAATCGAAGAGGGTATGTTCCCACGGCTACTGCAGCAACTCTTGCTCCATTACCGATGCGTAGGATCATGTCTCCATCCCTCAGCCTCCTGCTATCCTCAAGACCCTGCATAGAAGTGCACAGATGAGCACTAGAACCAGAGTCAAGCACCCAACTGGATGCAGAAGAAACCGTAAGGTTAGACTCAATAACGAGCATACCTCCAGAAGGACCTTCCTTCTTGTTCTTCAGGGTGGCCAGGTAAGTAGGGCAGTTCCGCTTCCAATGGCCGTCGCTGTTGCAATGGAAACACTTTCCTTTGCCATCGACCTTCTTCTTCGGTTCTGCCTTCTTCTTCTTTGATCCTTCTACCTTTTGCTTTTTCACAGACTTCTTTTTCTTTCCATAAGACTTTCTTTTGGAAGAAGTCCGTTCCATAGCAAGAACTGAGCCTTTAGAACCTTTCATAGAAAGCTCAGCGGTAACCAGCATATTCATCAACTCGGCCAAGGAATTTTGAAGTTTATGCATGTGGTAATTCATGATGAATTGCCCATATGCATCAGTCAAGGATTGCAGAATAATATCGTTCTGCAGATCCAAGTCCAACTTCACACCGAGCTTCTCAAGCTCTTCCATGTCCTTGATCATTGTCAGACAGTGATCTTGGACTGACTGCCCATCACGCATCTTAGCCTTAAAAAGTCATTTCGTGACTTGATATTTGGCTGCGCGACTCTGTTCACCAAACATCTCCTGCAGGTGAGCCAACATTTGGCGAGCAGTCCCGATATCTTCATGTTGGCGCTGGAGCTCATCAGACATCGAGCCCAACATGTAGTATCTGGCCTTATTGTCTTCGTCAATCCATTTTTCCAGAGACGCTCTCTGTTCAGTGGATGGACGAGCTGGTAAGGTGGGAGGGTCCTGGTCCAAAACATGTGTTAACTTCTCTGAACCCAAAACAATTTTGTAGTTCCTGAGCCAATCTTTATAATTGGGTCCAGTCAGTCTATGTGTGTCTAGGATACGTGCCAGTGGGTTGGACGCAGACATTTTCCTGTAGAGAGTCAAAGATTCTAGTTAGATACTGTAATTTTGACTTGACCAATTTGTTTAGGGATTTTATTTTTAAACAAATTAGCTCCCACTATTTTCTCGGATCCCTACACTCCCTCTGTAGAGATGCGAAAATCTCCGCGATTGATGATTTCTAGTGGGTGGTGCGGTCTCACCAACTGACTCATCACCTCACCTAACAGTTATTGGTGATGGGTTAGCCAATGAGTGAACAACTCTTGTTCAATGATTCTCTAATCATGGTGCACCCAAACTTGGTCTCTAATTCATGAATCTCACCGTATCCGGAATATTGATCCACTCCTTAGTTAAGTCAGACCCACCATTTGCATAGACTGGGTTCCTAATTGAGTCTCTCACCGTATCCGAAATATTGAGCCCAACTCATCCTCCAGCCCATAGCATCCAATGCCTAATAGACATGGTTGCATCTTCCCGGTGCAACTGAGCCACTGTATCCAGCCGAGAACAATCAACCCCGGGAAGGGCCCGCACGTCTACAATGGTGGAAGACCTCGGACTTAATCTTTTCTTAGGGAGAATTGATTCAGGTCTCATTAAACTAGACTTGGCTTAGTCATAACAATTATGACTAACCTAGTGGCATGGGTTAGCTCGGATTATTGACCACCTCAGATCAGAACTGTGTCAACAGATATGGCCAGGTAAGTGAGACCGGTGGAAGGAATATGCCGTTAACTCGCACAAGAACGCATTCAGGTCGAGTAGCTTCCAATTAAAAACCAGTCGGTCGTCTGTGCCAAACTTACCTTAGACACCAAATTGTTGAGTCAGAACCAATTGGGTTAGCCTACAATCCAGACTCTAACCTCTGAGCCTAATTAGGTCTTGCTTGATCGTGACTCGATCTTGACCCAGACTTAATCCTATTAGGCTGGTCAATTTAAGCATTGTTGATCCCATCTAACCAACTCTTGATTCGGTTTGATCAACCGCTTAGACCTAATTGAGCTACCCAAGCCCGAACCCAGTATTATGAATATGTCTTAGATCTGAAATTCTCAATTTTAGACCTAATTAATATTCCATAAACTTAATTCTTAATTAAGTTGGGTTCATAAACAAAATATGCACAATAAATCCTAGGGTTTCAGGATCTAGGGTTTTGCAGAAAGTAAGTTTTGGGTTTCTGATTAAGGACGAACACGCAGCACCCCTACACGTCATAAGAACACCCCATCGAATGGGAAGAGAGGGCCTTTAAACCCTTCTTCGTTCTTATGACCGGACGGCCAAGAGGAACGCCTTAATCAGGAACATGTAAATCTACAAAACAGTTATTAGATCTATATCATATATCTCATATACAAATTTAGATCTAATCATGGCATATTTTGCATACATCTCATGTATCAATTCATGCATGTTTTCAGATCTAAATTATCTCATAATAATCTAAAAAATTAGATTTAAATTGATCTAATCAAAATAAATTCTAATCTAGACAATTATGTAGAACTATTCTACAACTAGTCTAGTCATGCATCTATCATATCTCATATGATATTTAAAATTAAATAATTTTTATTTGCTATTTATTTAGATGTTATTATAACACTTATAATATCAGAAAAATAGTAAATAAGAAGATCTAAAATATGATTTAATCAGATTAAATCAAAGACATGCAAAACTATTCTATAGAACTATTCTATTCTAGAACTAGTCATGCATATCTTCATGTTCTTAGATCCAAATCATTTAATTTTAATTTTTCTGATTTCAGATCTGATCACATCTCATGTGACATCTGAAAATCACTTTATTTTCTAATTAAAATAAAATTAAAATCAGATCTAAACAATTTAGAACCATGGCTCTGATACCAGTTGAAGGGAAATCCTGATTTCCCGGTCCAGGTTCGTCCAGATCTGATTAGATCAAGAGATATATTTCAAAAATTTTCTCTTGATCTTAATCAGATCTTGATATGTTTCAGATCTGATTCTTATTATTTTAATAAATAAAATAAAATAAGATAAATTAAATCAAATTTAATTTACCTGATTTGGGTAATCCTATTACCCTGTAGATGATCCTGATTGCAGCGGAAGGTTCTGGATCTTAGCCACGCAAGCGCCTGGCCTCTACCGGTATCCACTCGGGTTGGATCTGGAGATCCTCTTCTTCTCTATCACACCTCCAAAAATCAGATCTGGATCTGATCTGGAGGATCTTCAAAACTCTTTTGAAGATCTGCAGTCGTCCTTTTGCAGCAGCGCAGCCTTCTTGCTTTTGATCGCCTTTCCTTGATCTGAATCGCACCAAACTAAATCCAAAACACTTTTGGACGTGGAGAGCAAGGGGAGAAGAGACTATGGCATGGAGAAGGAGGGGAGAGGCAGCCTTGGGGCGTGGGAAATCTCATTGAATTCACTTAGGATTAGGGTTGGGCGCAGGGTCTTATTTATAGACCTCTTGTGATCCAACTCCTCTTCCTCTCAACCAATCACAACCCTTTGTGAAATCAGATCTAAATCTGATTGGTTGGAATAGAGACCCCTGGATTCCTCCTTAGAGGGTGCCTAAGACCAGTCAAACTGGATTCTTAGTAGAACTCTGATTGGAATCCAAAAGGGAGGTGGAGTCCTTGTCCAACAAGGACTCCTAGGCGCCTCCTACTTGGGCTCACGCCACCCTTGGCGTGCGCCCTTCTCCTTGCCAGGTTCTGGCAGGGGGACAAGGCCCCCACCAGCTCTCCAATAGGTGCATGACATGTGGTCAAAAGTCAAAGGGTCAATGGTCAACGTTTGACCAGTCAAAGGTAGACTTTTGACCAAAGTCAAAGAACAAGAAATGGCAGGTGACCAAAAATGGCAGGTAATGTCTTACAAATAAGACAACCTATTCTGACTTGGACAACCTCCAGTCAGACCATATGAAGGCCTCTGATTGAGCACAAACTCCTTTGGCTCAGTCAGGACAACTTATTTATGATAGTAAAAGAAGAACGTTAGGTTCAATCGAGTGCTAGCACGATTTCCTTGAACCTAATTGAATCTCATTCAGATCAATTGAACTAGATCAGTTCAATTGATGATCACCAGATTCAAACCCTTGTTTGTGTGACCCAGTTAGGTTCAGTTCTGTATGGTAATGGGATATGTCATGATCTCTATCATAGACATCATCGAAACTCCTTTCGATGGATCAGAACTCTTCTGATTCGAACAGCTAGAATGATCGATCATCTAAATCATTCTAATTGCTCCCAAAATCCACCAGTGACACCTAGCAGTATATGGTGGCAACCCATCAGAGCTGAATGCGAACCTCTTGGTGCAGCTACCTGTGTGATTCAGTTCTTCTATCTTGAGCCCCGATCAGATTAGGGTTAAGGTGAACTCGTCAAACCCTAGTCTCTGTCATATGATGTAATCATTCGATTCGAGTCCAATGTGAAAATCTAAATAGAAACTCTTTCTATTATTTCACTCTACCATGGCCATGGATTTCTGGACTTGATTCTCATGATCATCATAGGGCTACTCCTCTACCACCGAGGTAGATAGATCCCATCTTGATGCAATCCAGTTCCTACAATGAACATGCTATAGCCAACATACACCTCAGGGTTCCATATGGCTAGGAGACCGAGTAATGGTGTAGTCAAACTATAACACCCTCAAGGTGAACTGCCGATGCATCTCAGGTCAAAGAACCAGACACACTACTGCAGCATCGAGTCAGTCATTGACGAGAAGGTAGACTTCCTAATGACTACTCGAGGTGGTCACGCTCAGTGCCCTCGTTCTCTAACGAGTACCTGTACTCTCACTCCGGTGTCTTCACACCGTAGACTCAAGACTCATCTACTAAAGAAAAGCGATCGTACACCAACCTTCCGGATCAATCACCATCCTCGTGATGATCCTATGGTCGGGAGCTGTTTATGAGTTAATAATGATTATTCATGTCTTAAATTTTCAACTCTTGAAAATATGAATTATCATTACCATTAACTCAAAGGATGTATCACAGACACTAAATACACATGTGTGATAGAAAATAACCCATTTCATTAATTATAGTCAAAATTACAATTTTGCCCCTAGAAGTGTATTACAAGTGTCAGCCAATTCTGGCTTCTAGGGCACATATATCTAACATTATCCTGGCCAAGGTTTTGCTATATTGAAATACAGTGATACATTCTTCTTCAACTCTTGGAGTGGTCAATTTCATCTTGATCACACTCCGACTTTGTAAGTACATAAATATGCCCATAAGCCTTCCATTGCTAAATTAGAAATTTAGTTAGTCCGATACTAAAGCACAGTGAGTTGCTTGTAAGTCACTAAGGTGATCTCAGGTCTAAGAGATACTTATACCTATATCCCATTAAAGACATTCTCAATAGTAGAATGCTCTAAAGTTGGTCACGTTCAATGACGATGTACCCATACATCTCACCTATATGCCATACCAGTGTCTCCACATACCTTGTTAAGAGGACAACCAACCAATATGGCATATAGCAACCTATGCTTGATAGATGCTGTCGTCCTAATTAACAGCCTATCATTTGATGATAAATAAATTTAAGGACTAATTGATAAATCCTCTTTTTATCGAAACTAAATAGTTCTAAGAACTTCATCATAACAATGGAGTTTATTAGAAGATGTAAACTTGTGATGAAAAAAGGTGTCAAAATATTTTTTATTAATTAATAAATTAATTATAATATCTCAACCATCAACAGGCTGACGTTTGGCTTTGGAACATAATTTCTAATACTTAAGCCCTGTCCATATCTCATATGATGTTTTATTAATAGATTTACTCAAAATCCTATTTAGAATGTAACAAGCTGACTCAAGCGCATATCCCTATAGGAAGATCGGCAAACCAGCAAACCCCATTATGGATCTAACTATGTCCAATAGGATCCGATTTCTTCTTTTAGACACACCATTATGTTGTGATGTTCTAGGAGAGTCCATTAAAAGAGAATCCCGTTCTCTCCAAGATATGTCAGAAACTCATTGGAAAGATATTCACCTCCTTGGTCAAACCAAAGAGTTTTAATACTCTTCCCAGTTTGCTTTTCTACCTTATTTCGAAATAGTTTGAACATTTTAAATGACCCCAACTTATGCTTTATTAAATAGACGTACCCATATCTTGATAGTTCATCTGTGAAGGTTATGAAGTAGAAGTATCCACCTCTGGCACTTAAGCTCATGGATCCACATACATCCGAATATACTAGACTTAGGAGTTCAGTGGCTCGTTCACCTTTTCCAATAAAAGGTGACTTGGTCATCTTACCAAGAAGATAGAACTCACAGGTTGGAAGTAATTCACAATCACTAGCCTCAAGAATTTCTTCTTGAGTTAACCTGTTAATTCTATTTTTATTAATATGACCTAGCCTATAGTGCCAAAGGTATATGTTAGATACATCACTAATTCTAGGGCATTTATCGGAGGATTGAACCACGTTAACTAGCATAGAAAGTAAATAAATTCTATTATTCAATTGTCCAATAAAAATTATAACACCATTCAAAATGACATCACAAAATTTTTTTTTATTGATATTTCAAAATCATTCATGGCCAAAAGGCCTACAGAAATGATATTCAATAAGAAAGTTGGACAAAAATGACATTCCTTAAGAACAATTTTATTTGAATTGATTACAAGATTCATAATTCCTAAAGATAGAATTAGAACTTGTCTTCCATGTCCAACATTCAGGAACGTCTCACCTTGATCAAATCTTCTACTGACCTGCAAGCCTTGCATAGAATTACAAATATGATAAGAGCTTCCAGTATCTAATACCCAGGCAGTAAAATCAAATAAGAAAAAATTATAAGGTGTTATCATATAATTATCTTACCCAATAATCACTTGCTTTCTTCTTGGCCTGTTTGGAACCAGGGAGGCAATGTAAAGAGGATAGTTCCTCTTTCAGTGCCCCTGCTTCTTGCAGAAGAAGCACTCTACCTGACTCTGATCGAGCTTGCACTTCTTGATCCGATCCTGTGCAGTCATCCCAGCATTTGGCTGCACCCTCTTGTTCTTCTTTCCTTTCTTAAAGGGTCGATGACCAGAAGAAGATCCTCCTACTACACTTATCATGTCCTTGAGGAGTTGGTGATCCTTCTCAAAGTTCTGCAGCAACCCCAACAATCCATGATAGTTGACTATAGGCTTTATCATTCTGAAATGAGTTAGGAAGGGGAGAAAGGACTTGGGCAAGAAATTAAGGATCGCATCCTTACCAAGCTGCTCTTGCAGGGAAAAGATCAGCTTGCTAAGGTGCTCGATCATCTCGATCATGTGCAATATATGATCGGTGACTGAGGCCCCATCCCTCATCCAAGCTTTGAAAATAGCATAACTTGTTTTGTGCCTTTCAACATCGTCAGGCATGCTAAAGAAGTCATTCAACATTTGAAGCATCTCCTATGGCTGGGCATTTTCAAACCTATGGCTGAACTCGTCATTCATTGAGCCACTTTTGATAAGTATCTTGAACCGCACCTCTAGCATTCGAAGCTGGCTCCTTAAGTGCAGAATCTATTATAACATAAAGAATCCGCTCATGCTCCAGGATGATTTTCAACTTATGATATCAGCTATCGTAGTTGGATCTCATTAATTTATCATTGTCTAATAATGATCGGAGCGATAGGTTATTGGCTATTTATGCATAATAAGGAAAATCAAATCTAATTAGTATATGAATCAATTATCTTAAAGACTTGGACTTTAGTCTAATGATTCTCTCACTATTTTATACGAATTGGTAGCCTCTACCTCCAATTTGAGGAATTACTTTAGTTTCTTAGTGGGTACTAGAATCCATATAGACTACACACGAGCCCAACTTTGGTTGGTCAACCCATGTGCACCTATGGATAGGTTCAAAATCAATTATTTCTCTAAATAATTTTTAGTAATATCAATTTTGCCCTAGAGACATAATCAGTAGGCTTTGACCTCCACTAAAAAAGTCCGATTAGGTTCAACCATTAACATGACCACATTTGATCTTATCTAACCAATAAATGATCAGGTCTGACTTTGATCGGCCAATCCAAACACTATCAGAAAGACTTAACCAAATCATCATTTTATGAATGATAATTTCATTAGTCAATAAGTACCAGACCTTTAGCCTCCAATGATTATCAAATTAATGAACTCATTATCACTCAACTTAGTGGGAGGCTATGATTTAGTTATCTATATAACTATTTTATTTTTAAGAACCTAATAATTTTAGAGAATTTAGTTAACATATTTAAAAAAAGTAAGCCAATTTCGATCCTCCCACTGACTTCACCAAGTCAGATAAAAAAAAAAAATCTAATCTAAGCTGGCATTAGGAGCAGCTAAATCAGTCAGACTGATTTACCTAATTGACATGGGTGAGCCCGAATCACTAAGTGATCTAATCAAAATCTAACTCATCAGGATGGCCAGGTAAGTGAGATCAGTGGAAGAGATATGCCATTAACTCGTCAAAGACCGAATCAGTGAGAGTAGCTCCTAATTAAAAACTACTGATCAAACTACCAAACTTATCTTAGACACCATCCGATTTATTAGTTTTAATTTGACCAACCTAGTAATTTTGGGTTCGACTGCATAGCCATGAATCAAGTCCATTTGGTCCTCATTAAAGGCATGGACTTGACCAACTATAACTATTGTAATTGAGTTCATAGAGTTCTTGACCTAATCTAAATTAACATTTAATTAGATTTGATCAATTACTCTAATTTAGTCCACTCTTTAACTAACTTTAGGTCAAACCTAATTTATAGATCTAATTCAACTAACCCAATAACCCACATTTTATGATTAATGACTTAAAGTCTTAATTCATAATTGTAGACACTAGATTATTATACTTAATATTTAATTAAGTTTATGGGCTGTGGGTTAGGGTTTAGCATTTCATAAAATATATTTTAAATTTTTGAAAAGTTTTTTACAACTTAGTATTATTCACCAATTGACTTACTTTAAAATTGAATCGGCTCAATTCACAAATAATACTAGTTGTAGGGTTTAATCTGAAACTATGTACACTACATAATACTAAATCATGAATCAAATTTTATCTAATTATGCATTCATGATCATAAATTAGATTAAAGTTTAATATAATTAGGTCATAAAAATATTAGATCAAATCTAAGATTTTATAATTAACGATATAGATCAGTAACGTATCAGGATAACATTTTCACTATAGGGGTTAAACCCTACAATAGGACAACCTACAGTCCATTCGATCTTGATTTTAATTTTTAGATCTAATTAATTAGATTATTAGATTAATATTTAGATCAAATCTAAATTATCAATCTAAAATATGCAAGTATATCATGTTTAGCGAATCTTGCTCTGATACCATTTGAAGGAAGCAATGCAGGGTTTGTAGTGCTACTTTCAAATTTTTTTTTAAAAATAATTAGAATATTATAAAAATTTAATTAATCTAATTAATTAATTTTTTATCATATCAAAATATTAAGCTCTATACTAAGGATCTAAATACAACATGCATGCATTCATATAGATCTGAAAATAAAACTATACAACAAACTCTTTACTACATCTATCTGTTCAGAATATAATACCTTTTCATGGGTAGCTGACCACCGCAATCTGAATCCATCGAATAATGGTCTGGTGTTACACCATAGTCGCACATATGTTCGGCCTCTATGGTTGGTCCACATGGAGCTTCTGGTCCCGATCAGCCCCACTGGAGTGCTAGCTCCTCATTGGGGCTTTCAATGGCTGATCACGATTGATCTGATCGATCATGTACTTTTTAATTTCTTAGATAATCTAAAAAATCAGAACATAAATACTGGAGGATGATGAAGAGGTATTTCAAATTTGGTGGTGATCTGATGCTCACAACACTCGATCTCTCCACCCGAACCTAGATTCCCAATCTAGGGTTTCACTCTGCCCAAAAAAATTGACACACTAAAAATCCTATCACACCCTCTCTGTGTAGAGTTTTTCTAAGAAATAAATTTTTGTGGAAATATGACTTTCATATCTATAAACTCTATTTAGATCATATCTAAAAATTGGGTATCCTTAGAGGTGAAAATCAGAAGAGAAGAGAGGCATGAGGAAAAAATAAGGTGCTATAGGACCCTACTTACCTTCACTCTAAGATTTTTCTTGCTCAAAAATAATGCCCAATCATATTAAAATTTTTACCATGGAATTCTAATCCCCTCTATTGCATACAGAAAAATTCTCATAATTTATTGACATGAATACCATAAGAAAGATGCATGGAAAGAGATAAGGGTCGGAGGTTGAACTTGTTTCAACCTCCCAACCAACATCAAATTCGAAAACCTTCTTATCCCTATCCAATGCCCATACCAGAATATTTGACATGCAGAAGGACTCTCCTTCTATGTGTCCACTCTAAGAATGCATAAGAAATTGCATGAAGTAAAATCAAAGTGGGTGTGGGAAAACGATAAGAACGAGAGGGAGTTGAGAAGTTTCAACTTCTACATTGAATTCAAAATTCAAATTATTTTGACCAGTCCAACCATTGGACTAGGTCAAAGGCAGAAGAGATAAGGGGCACAGAAGATATCTTGGTGTGAGAACAAGTTCACGTAAAATAAGGAGGGGTGTGGGTCAAAGGTTGGTCAAATATTGTAGGTGCAGGGAGTTGAAAGTTCAAACCTCCTTCGACTTTTCAAAATTGGTTTCAACTAAACCAATTATTCTAGACCCAAAAAGATCATGTCAAATCTAACTAAATTAGACCTAACCCAACTTATTAAATTTATAATAAAATTAGAAATTAATTTGGTCCAGTTCCTGATTAAATTAGGATCAAATCTTTCACAGCGATTAGGTCAACTCATGACCTAATCGGGTCAAACCAAATCGAATTCAATTCGATCAAACTTGATCAAATTCTCATCACTCAATCAAATTGAGTTAATCAATAATCAAATTGCTAATTAATTCTCTAATAAATATAGAGTCTCAATCGGATGGATGTTTGGGCAACAGAGTTCATCAATATGAAACTCCTAAAGAGTTCTAAACCAGTGGGACTCTTGAACCCAGTGTCCCAAATGAATCAAACTCACGATCGTAGAGTGCCAGACTAGTGGGACTCTTGATCAGAGAGTCCTAGATGAGTAGGACTCAGAGTCTCAGTCCAGTGGGACTCTTGGTCATAGAGTTTCAGTCTAGTAGAACTCTTGACCATAATGTCCTAGGTCATCAGGACTCATGATCAGCCATCAGATCAGGTAGGAGCTCCTTATGTGTGTGACATCATAGGTTCGAATCTGAAGCCGATATTACAAGAACCAATTTTTCATACCAATTGATGTGACCATCTAACAATGGTACTGATGTCCAGATAGGTCAAAAAGTCATAATGCAACAATGATGAACCTGTGGAATATGGTTATCATATAATTCATCCTCTTGACCTCGATGCTCAAAGAACGATTTAGAGTTTACTATCAATCCTAAAAATCATCCACAGTGTATTTCAAAATTTAGCATCCATCATATGGACTACCTCGATCGAGGATTTGCTAAATTAAAATACAGCGATGCACTTGCTCCAACACTTGGAGAGATCAATCTCATCTTGACTCACACACTGACAAGCCAGGTACTTGACTACACCCAATAGCCTTCCATCACTGAATTAAAAATTCAGATAGATCGGTACCTAAGTATAGTGAGTTGTTTGTAAGTCACCGTGGTGGTCTCAGGTCTAAGGGACACTTCTACCCATATCCTTCGGGACTAATCTTGATAGAAGAAAAGCTCTAGAGTTGGTCACGTTCAGTGCAGATGTACCCATACATCTTACTTACATGCCATACCAGTGTCTCAATATTTCTTGGTTACAAGGATAATCAACCTATATCACACACAACCATCTATACTCGATAAACATTGTCGTCCTAAGTAACAACATATTTTTTGATCGTGAACAATTTATGGACTAAACGATAAATTCTTTTTTATAGAATCTAGATAGCGTAGGGACTTCATCACAACATAGGAGTTCATTAGAAGACTATAGATTTTATGATGAAAAATGTTAAAATAACTTTTATTAATTTATAATTCATATACAATTATAAATGTATAGTCCAATTATCAATAGACTGATGATTGGCTTTGGGATATATTCCCAACACATAGCAATGGTACCCAATGGTCGGATATGTCGAATGTGTAGAACAACATCCTTAGAACCCATGTAGATATAGTTTTCATATAATTCATCCCCTTGACCAAAATGCTCGTAGGACACCTTAGAGTTTAACTGTCAACTTTGATCAGGCTATCCACGTTGTATTTCAAAATACCAAATCCATTTCTAGGATTATCCTATCCAAGGTTTTGCTATATTGAAATACAGTGATACATTCTTTTCTAACTCTTGGAGTGGTCAATCCCATCTTGATCATACATCGACTTCATAAGTACTTGACTGTGCCCAAAAATCTTTTGTTACTGAATTAGAAATTTAATTAGTTTGGTACTAAAGCTCAGTGAGTTGCTTATAAGCCATTGAGGTGATCTCAGTTCTAAGGGACACTTATACCTATATCCCATCATAAATATTTTCGACAGCAGAATGCTCTGAAGTTGGTCATGTTCAATGATGATGTATCCTTACATCTCACTTGTATGCCATACTAGTATCTTCACACTCCTTGGTTAAGAGGACAACCAACCTATATGGCATATAGTGACCTATGCTCGATAGACGTTGTCATCCTTATTAACAGCCTATTATTTGGTCGTGAACAGTTTTAAGGACTAATCAATAAATCCTCTTTTTATCAAATCTAAATAATTTTAAGAACTTCATAATAATAATAAAGTTTATTAGAAGATGTTAACTTTATGATAAAAAATGCCAAAATATATTTTATTTATTAATAAATTAATTATAATTATAATATAGCTCAACCATCAACAGATCGATGATTGGCTTTGGAACATATTTTCTAACACTTGGTCCACCACGTGGCATCATTTGATTCATTGTCTGGTGCTGAGCTAGTGCATGGTCTACCATAGACTGCTAGTTTGCTAACATCATAGTGACGTTAGCACTGGAGGGGAAGTGGGTTGGTGGGCTGGCTGTATGCATGGGCTTTGGGCTGGCGGGCTAGCTTCTCCAATTGAGTCGGCTTGCTGGTGCACCGACTGAGCTGGCTGGGCGAAGTGCGCTGGCTTCTATGGCTTGGCTGAGCGCACTACCTAAGCCAACTGAGTCGATTTAATTTTTTTTTTAATTTTTATTTTTCTTTTATTTCTTTAAAAATTTATATTGGATCCATTTTAACTCTGATTTATTTCAAATTTATTTTATTATGACCAAAAAAATGAGCTCTTTTTATTGATAAATCTTTTTTTATTAAATTAATAAAAATATTAATTCTTAAAAATAAATAAATATAAATTAATAAATTAATATTTTTATTAATAAATTTATGATACTTATCAAGGATCATGAGATCTCTCGAGAATTCTATAAGACATCTCGCTCTCAGAGTGTAGAAACTATATTTCTATCTTCTGAGATGGAGATGTCTCGAGTTCAACTTGAGACCTCTCGAAATAGTATCAAAATCTTGCTTGAGCATGCCCGACTTTATGAGATATTTTGAAAATTTTAGGAGACATCTCAAAATTACTTCAAAGCAATTTTTGAGGAAATTCTTACTATCAAACAAGAAGATTTGATCTTGATTTGAATTACACTTTATGTCATCTTGTTTTGGTCAAAGAGCTCTCTTTCTTTTGATATTTGAATACTTAAAATAAAATTTATTAGTAATCATTTGCTTTAATATTTGATCATCATCAAAATTACTTAGGAGATCAATAAGGTGTATGATGGTAGACAAGGCAGGAAGTGCTAGAGTATTGCAGTAGTGTTTTCCTAGAGATGCATGATTGAGAGAGGCTTGGTGGTGCAGCAATCGAGGAAGGTATCTCAGTAGAGAGCATCAGGATTCTCTAAGAAGATGGATAGTACGGGGCTGTTTAATGGATGAAGAAAGATTTTTGAAGGGATAATGATCAAAGGAAGGCTGAAGAAGTGGCTATACGTTCTTCGGTTGTAGGAAGGTGGAGAAGTAGTCGAGAATGTATTTAGTAGTTCAACCAAAGCATCGATTTACGAAGCCTTTGAGGTGATGGAGATGGATGATCCATTGAGGTCCAGCAGCTTAGGGCTAGACAGTTGATCTTGGATCAGGTTTCTTCTATAGGAGCATCAGAGAGAGTCATGATTCAAGTAGAGGATGGGTTATGTGCAGTAAGAGAGGATCTAGATACCTATGAGGAGGTAGTGTCGAGATGAGGTAGGGAGTGCTGGAGTGCTGTAGTAGTGCTTTTTTGAAGGCATGGGGCTGAGACAGGCTCGATGGTGCAGTAGCCAAGGGAGGTATCTCAGTAGAGAGTGTTAGGAGGCATCTTAAGGAGATCATGAGCAGGTCTTAAGGAGAGCCAGATAGTCTCAAGAGCCTTAAGATGGGATAAGTGGGTCTGAGCTCAGGATAGGGTTTGAGCTGTAGTTCCTCTAGGCATAACTGAAGCAATGGCTGGTGTAGGGGTAGAAGAGGAGAAGACTAGGATGAAATTTTTTAGGGTTCAATTATCGATTTTAAAAGAGTTTGATGAGCTCTTAGGTTTCGGAGGTGCCCACAGATTGCAGAGGTATCTAAGATGGCTTCAAAGAGGGCCATGATGTGTGGAGGATTTGAAGGGGCAGCGATAGTATTCAAGGTGTAGCGATAGACCTAGCAGTGTAGTGTTGGATGGTTGATCTCGAGGGACTAGGGTATTGAGTCAGCTTCTATGGCATCGAATAGACTTTGATTTCAGATGGAGCACTAGGCAGAGGTGGCTTTACTGGTGGAGAAAAAATTTGGCATGAGTTTAGAGTAGAGGGGTGCAGAAGGATCGATATCCTAGCACCAGCATTAGTGATGCACAATTCTAGGTAGAGCGGCGTGTGTAGATGGATAGACCTAGTTCTAAGGAGACTGTGTCAGGATATGCAATGAGTGCCAGTATAGAAATGCTGCGAGTTCTCATGGAACGTCTAGGATAATTGATATAGCTGCTAAGCAAAAGAGATCCTAAAATTCCAAGATGGTATGAAAAAGCAAGCCGAGGTCTTCAATGGTAGAGATGGTCATCCTAAAGGACTCAAAAGGTGCATAGTAGCTGAAGAGGATTGGTAGAGGCAATGTTTGCATAAGAGGCTGTCAGGGTGCATAGCAATAGTGGGATCATGTAGGAGGACATGACACGGGGTTTGCCAAGGCTTGGGACACCAAGGTGAAGATTATGAGGATTGGTAGTGCTCCCAAGCCTTAGGAGGCCACGGGAGGAATTAGGGTGTTGACTCAAGGAGACTAGGACAGGTGTGGTCCTAGGACTAGGACAGATGTGGTCCTAGGATGGAGGTGGTGTGTAGCCCTCCACGAACTTGAGATCTAGGTGTTGAGGACCTTAAGGAGCTTGGTTAGTGCTTTGAAGACTTGAGACACAAGGTGGAGCAAGGAACCAAAACCAAGGGGTCAATATGACATAGAAGATCATTTCTAGAGGTTAGCTGGCTCAGTCTGATTCTGGGTCGGTTAAGTCTCAGTGGATAGGCCAAACAGGAAGGTGCACGTTTGGGACTATAATCACGGCATGCAACTATGTCAGCTCAGTTTGAAACTGAATTGATCTAGTTTCAGGTTAGCCTACTTAGTATTGAGACTGAGCTGACTCAGTGCACGGGCAGAGCTATGTGGAGGGTCTGTTTAGGGCTAGGATAAGAACTTATCTTAGGAGTATTAAGGCCTGGTTTGAGAGGTCTTAAGGGGGCTAACTCATGTATGGGTCAGATTTAGATCTAAGGGATGAGAGCATAGGAGACATGGGTGTACATGGGCTCAGTGAGTGCTTTCATGTATTGGATGAGCTAGAAAAATTTTTGGTCAAGTCTAATGGCTATGTATAAATACATAGATTATATTAGAATTTTCATTAAAGTAGTATATATAGATTTTTTCTCCCTTAATCTCTCTTCTTTCTTCCTTCTAGTATTGTTGCCCTAGGTTCCTGAAGAAGTCCTAGAGAGAGGGGGCACCACCCTCAAACCCTAGGAGGGAGGCATCCTAGCATAGATCTAGGTGGTGGATCTATGATATGCTGCCCTTAAAGAATGAAGGTCTCTCCATATCTATGCTAAAGATCAAGGATTTTTGCAACATGGTATTGAAGCAAGGTGATGCCAGGATGATGCATCAACATTTGATATTAGAGCGATACCATGGATCATAACAATTGGTATTAGAGCCTGATAGTGCATGGAAGAGAAGAAAATGTCATATAGGGAGTAATAAAAAATCTGCACAAGTATTCGATGGTATGTCTCAGATCTACCTTTATTATTGCTGTGGTTTAGCTTATCGAGAGCAGCGGGTTGAAGGTGGAGGCTGAGAGAATTAATGGAAGGATTTTTCTTAGGGTGAAAGGTTTGGATGCATGATTTGCTATTCAATCTTGGTAGAAAGGCCAAGGTGTATGACGGTAGATAAGGCAGGGAGCATTGGAGTGCTGTAATAGGGCTTTCTTGAAGATGCAGGGTAGAGAGAGGCTTGATGGTGTAGCAGTGGAGGGAGGTATCTCAGTAGAGAGTATCAGGATCCTCTAGGAAGATGGCAATGTGAGGTTGTTTAATGGATGAAGAGAGATTTTTCAAGGAATAATGGTCGAAGAAAGGCTGAAGAAGCAACTATACATCGTTCGATTGTAGGAAGGTAGAAAAATAGTCGAGGATGTATTTAGCAGTTCAACCAGAGCATCAATTTTTGAAGCCTTAGGGGTGATGAAGATGAATGATTCATTGAGGTCCAGTAGGTTAGGACTGGATGGTTGATCTTGGATCAGGTTTCTTCTATAGAAGCACCAAGGAGAGTTGTGATTCAGGTGGAGGATGAGTTATGTGCAGCAAGAAAAAATCTAGATACCTATAAGGAGGTGGTATTGAGATAAGGCAGGGAGTGCTAGAGTGCTATAGTAGTGCTTTCTTGGAGGCACGGGGCTAAGAGAGGCTCGATAGTGCAGCAATCGAGAGAGGTATCTCAATAGAGAGTATTAGGAGGCATCTTAGGAAGATCAAGAGTAGATCTTAGAGAGAGCTAGGGAGTCTTAGGAGCCTCAAGATGAGATAGATGGGTCTGAGCCTAGGATAGGGTTTGAGCTGTAGTTCCTCCGGATGCAACTGAAGCGATGGCTGATGCTAGGGCAGAAGAGGAGAAGACTAGATGGAATTTCCTAGGGTTCAGTTGTTGAATTTAAAAGAGTTAGATGAGCTCTTAGATTTTGAAGGTGCCCGCAAATTGCGGAGTATCTGAGATGGCTTCGAACAAGACCGTAGTATGCAGAGGGTTCAAAGGGACAGCGATGGTGTTCGAGGTGTAGCGGCAGGTCCAGCAGTGCAGCATTGAGTTGTTAGCCTTAAGAGATTTAGATATAGAATAAGCTTCTATGGCATCAGATGGACTTCGATTTCAGGTGGAGTAATGAGCAAAGGTGGCTTCACCGAGGGAGAGAAAATTTTGCATGAGTTCAAAGCAGAGGGGTGCAAGAGGATCGATATCCTAGCACCAGCATCGGTGATGCATAATTATAGATGGAGCAGCATCTGCAAGTGGATGGGCATAGTTATGAGAAGACTGTGTTAGGGTATGTAGCAAGTGCCAATATAGGAACGCTGCGGATTCTTCAGGAAAGTCCAAGATAATTGATGTAGCTGCTAAGCAAAAGGGATCCTATAATTCTAGGATAGTGCGAAGAAGCAAGCCAAGGTCTTCAATGGTCGAGGCGGTCATCCCAAAGGCCTTAAAGGGTGCATAGCAGCTAAAGAGGATTAGCAGAAGCAATGTTTGCACAAGGGGTTGTCAGGGTGTACAGCGATAGTGAGATCGTGTAGGAGGGCATTGCCAAGGCTTAGGATATCAAGCTGGAGATTGTGAGAATTGGTGATGCTCCCAAACCTTGAGAGGCCATGGAAGGAGTCAAAGTGTTGACTCCGGAAGACTAGGATAGGTGTAGTCCTAGGACTAGGATAGGAGTTATCCTAGGATGGAGGTAGTGTGTAGCCCTCCACGGGCTTAAGGTCCAGGTGTTGAGGGCCTTAAGGGGCTTGGTTGGTACTTCCGAGATCTGGGATACAAGGTGAAGCAAGAAACTAAAACCAAGGGATCAAGACTGTAGAGAAGATTATTTATGCAGGTTAGTCGGCTCAGTCTGATACTGGCTCGGCTAAATCTCAATGGATAGGCCAAACAAAAATGTGCGTGTTCAGGATCGTAGGCACGACATGCAACTAATTTGGTTCGGTCTAAAATTGAGTCGACCCAATCTCAGGTTAGCCCGCTTAGTGCTGAGATTGAGCTGGCTTAGTGTACGGGCATAGCTACATGGAGGGTCGGTTTGGGGCTAGGATAAGTACTTATCCTAGGGGTCTCAAGGCCTAGTTTAAGAGGTCTTAAGGGGGCTAACTCATGTATGGGTCGGGTTTAGATCCAGGGGATGAGAGCATGGGTGAGATGGTGTACATGGGCTCAGTGAGTGCTTTCATATATTGAGTTTGCAAGAAAAATTTTTGATCGGACCAAATGGTTATGTATAAATACATAAGTTGTATTGGGATTTTTATTGAAGCAGTGAATACAGATCTTTTCTCCATCAATCTTTCTTCTTTCTTCTCTCTAGGATTATTGCCCTAAGTTTCTGAAGAAGCCTTAGAGAGAGGGGGCACCTCCCTCAAGCCCTAGGAGCTTGAGGGAGGCACCCCAGCATAGATCCATGTGGTGGATCTATGGTATGCTGCCTTTAGAGTGAAGGAACCTGATCTAAGGTTTCAAGGCTAGATTTTGAAACTTTTTTAAGATCAAGCAGTGGAAGACTAAAATAAATCAAAACTTATTCATAAAAAGTAGAAAACCCCTAGATCTAAGATCCTATTACATGATTATGGCATGAGAATAAATCAAAAATTAAAAACATAAAGAAGAAAAACATGTTGATCATATCAACATGCATCTACACTACATCTAATGCGGGTATGTAATAACTGATCGGATCTATATTACCTATACAAGTTAGATGTTCTAACTTATCGATTTAGATTTAAGGATGATACTCTAAGCTGCACACATGTTTGGCTTCTAAGAGATGTCCATACGAGCCCACGAACCTCGATCAAAAGTCTAATGCAGGAAATCAGCATAGTATGCCAGTACTGTGCTGATCCTTCTTTGACGGTCGATCCAGTACTTTCTTCTTCAAGATTTGGACTCACTAAAATACTAAAAGGAAGAGAAGAGATTTTTGGACCTAAGACACTACTCCAAAAATCTTGAAGAAGGAGGAGAAGGGGAGAAGAAAATAGCCATAGATGAAATCCCTCTTCTTCTTCTTTGTTCTCTCACCTAGACACCTAGATTGGTATTTTTATAACTCCCAGGCCCAAGATGAATATTTTTCTGATTTTCTCACACCCAAAAGGTCTCTTAAATGTCTAGAATCCCCAAAAAAAATAATCCAAAATTTATTTTAAATAATGAGATATGGAAGAATCCTTGTCTAGGTCAAATACCTAGATAAGGAATGTCCAAATTAGGCAAGACAAGGGGTGCCCAACTCTTAGGTGCCCCCTCCTATTTCTTTGGTGTGGACCACCCCTTTTTGTCACACAAAAAGTCTTCTTTCTGAAAGGAATATGCCCTCAAGCTAATAAAAAATTTATTTATTTTTGGGCTATTCTTTGTCTTCCAAACTCATGTAATGACATTTTAAAATAAATAAAGGCATTATTTCATCATATGCAGTGTCTTATTATTTATTTAAGATTATGATGAATCCCATAAATTAAGGCTATGATTTTAGAATTATGATGAGATCATACCAGTGAGACCTAAAATCTTAAAACTCTAATTTAAACATTCCTGATCGATAGAACATTGAGTTGGGGATCAATATTTCTGGTAAGACTAGCACATCTTTTGTATGCTCAATTGAGAGGATGATTGATCTCATAATCACTTGTGTATGATACTAATATAAGGATGTGGGTGCTCATTAGAGAATGAGTTCACTGAATTGATCCAAGTTGAGAATATCTAATGGAGTCTTATCTACATGTCAATAGATGGTTCTCATAGTGGAATTGTGCATATAATCCTTTGACCTGAAACTATCATAGAATCTTATATATATGAATCCATATTTTGGTTCATACTCATTCATGACTCAGTCATGTATGGGATGATTTGGATATGGTAGATTATATATGAAGGTTGTGAGTAGGTTAACATGGAATCGATCACTCCTGGTAAGAGGAAATAGCATCCTACCTGCTTCAAACAAATAATGATTCAGGAAGACTTTGATCAAAGCATGATGAAAATTAGAAATGGTTTCTAATATTTTATTAAATGAATCATCATCATAAGATTGAAAGAGAAATGAATATGATATTGGGTTTGACATATTTCCATACCCAGAGTTAGATTCAAATGCAGGGTGATCGAACGATCTAGTTGCATGATAACTTTCCACTGAAGAATATTTTGGTATTTTCATCAAAATTTCACATCTTCTGAAAAGTCACAATATGTTGCTAGACATCAATCATGTCTTGTGGGTTTGATCAAATTAAAATTTTAATTTGATTATTAAATTAGAAAGTGTTCTAATTGGTCAAACTGGGTAGGCTAGTTTTGACCTAAATCGGTTTAGTTGAGTTCTAACCTGATTAGGTCAAATCACATTCAGACCCACTGCTGATTAGATGTAGAATCCAATGGGTCACACACGAAGAGAATTGATTAAGGATCTAATTGTATTAGACTATGTTTGCAAGATGAACATGCTAGCACATGTAGCAAACCCTAGCACCCAGATTCAAATTGGATTCGAATCGGCTTTCGATTTGGACTAATTAAGGACCAATTTGAATCAAATTGGATTTGGTCTTGAATTGGATTAACCTAGACTGATTGGGTTTCAGTTGAGGCATCACATACTAGAATCCCACATGCCAGAGAGTCTCTCTCTTGTGCATAGAAAGTCTTTCATGTGCAAAGAGTTTTTGGCGCATGGAATTAAGTTGGCGCCTACCTTCTTTGACTTTTCTTCTTTCTCCATGTCGTGTATTTTTTTAAAATGAGTATGGACATCAGATATGGGGTGCAAAAGAGTCCTTCTGTAGGTAAAAAACTCCATTTTCATTTTAATTTTTGTCACCCAGGACTCTTTGTCACCCAAGACTCCTTGCCGCCCTAGACTCCTTGCCGCCCTCTCTTTCTTGGTGCCTCTTGGACCAAGTCAAAGTCATTTGGGACTTTGACTATTCAAAGATTATGTTGATGCCTTTTTGCTGAATGGGCATCCTATTTTAAATCCATTGGATGGCCTTCTTATCTGATCTAATGGTTGAAAATGATGGTGCTAAGAATGAAAGCCCGTGACTCTTCATAAATAACTTACGTAGAATTAGTCCGAGAGTCCTTCTGCTTTAAGGCACCTCTTGGACTAAGTCTACATGTTGTTATTATCTAATGAGGCATGAGATTGGGTGAAGGGACATGAGATAATATTTTAAAAGGGTGCAAGAAAATGTGTTGGCACCCTTACGTACATTATAAATAAGGATGCGTACCATGAGTCCGGGGGATTGTGAAGATTATCTTTCTTTCTTACAAAGTGTTTTCTTATTGTCCATTTTTTTTCTTTCCTTCTCTTGTCCAGACCTTGTCCTTATAAGGATAAGAAGTCATTTTAAGATAAAGAGATTAGGAAGAAAAATTAAGAAGATAAGAAAAAAGAAAGATAGGTAAGGCGAGACAAGGAAAGTTACATAAAGGCTAAGAAAGGTCTTGTCCATTTAATTAAAGTTTTTATTATTAGAATTTTAATTATATGTAAATTAGAGGTGCTAGTGTCTTGATCAACTCTTTGTATGGATCAACATTGAACGGTGAACAGGTGGGCACCTGGTGGAACTCCCGACGGACTGCTATCGGTAATTAGGAATAATTCAGGATTTAGCGATAAGAGGTATATTCTAATACTTTCTTTTATGTTACATATGCATGTTATATGATTTAATTGCTAATAAGGTGGTCCTAGGGTTCGGATTTGATTTGTATGATTTCATATTTTTGCTTTGAAATCCATGCTTCCACCCTGTACACCATTCCTATCAGTGGTATCAGAGCAAGCCTTATTAGATTAAATCATATAATGCTTTGCTTGTAATATAATGGCATGAATGAAAAATATGATATAATCTTTTTATTAACATATTATTTA
>QRFJ01001039.1:27438-203200 GCA_006176705.1 Cocos nucifera
ATAGCCAAGAATCAGATCCATCTTGGATCTCATTAAAGACATGGACCTGACCAACTACAACTATTATAATTAATCTAAAGAATCCTTGACCTAATATAAGACAATAATTGATTAGATTTAGTCAATTCTCTAATTAAGTCCATTCTTTAATCTAACCCTAAGTCTAACCTAATTAATGGACCTAATCCTCACTAATCCATTTAATCCAATATGTTATAATTTATGTCTTAGGATTTTAATTCACAATCCTAGATCCTAATCAAACAACTTCTTAATTCTTAATTAAGTTTTGGACTGAGGATTATGGTTTAATTTTTTAAAAATGATTTTGATGTTTATAAAATATTTTTACAACATGGTTTTACCAACCAAATTACATGTTTGATTCATAATCAAAATGTAAATAAGATAAGCATGAAACTACTTTAAATCTAATCTAAATAGGTTCATGTAATTGAAATAGTTTTAACTCTAATCAATCATAAATTATCTTAGATCAAATCTAACACACTTATGATGCTCAAAATTAGATTAAAATATTTTTAATTAGATCATAAAATTTTTTAGATCTAATCTAAAATAAGATAATCAGTCTATGCAATCTAAAATTTTTATTTTTAGATTTAAAATTCTTTTAAATCTAATAAATTATAAATAAAATTAGATTATATCTAATAAATTTATGATAAAAAATAGATCTACATAAATTAGGATAACCTCTCTACTATAAGGCATAAACCTTACAGCAGGATAACCTTATAATCAGTTCGTGTGATTATAATTTTTAATTTTAAATTTAATAATTAGATTATAATTAAATCTAATTTAAAAAATAATCTAAATATATAAAAATAATCATGTAATAATCAACCTAGGCTCAGATACCAATTGAAGAAACTAAATCTAGGATTTTAGGGCTAGATCTTGAAACTTTTTCGAGATTAGGCAGTGGAAGACTAAAATAAATTAAAATTTATTTATAAAAAATAAAAAACTCCTAGATCTAAGATTCTATTACATGATTATGATATGAGATTAAATCAAATATTTAAAACATAGAAAAGAAGAACATGTTGATCATATCAACTACATCTAATGCAGGAATGTAATAACATATTAGATCTATATTATCTGTACAAGTTAGATATTCTAACTTATTGATTCGACTTTGAGGATGATTCTTCAAGCCGTACACACATCTAGCCTCTAAGAGATGTTCATACAAGCTCACAAACTCCGATCAAAAGTTCAATGTAGGAAATCAGCATAGTATGCTAGTATTATACTGATCCTTCTTCGATGATCAATCCACTACTTTCTTCTTCAAGATTTGAACTCACAAAAATATCAAAAGGAAGAGAAAAGATTTTTAGACCTAAGACACCACTCCAAAAATCTCTAAGGAGGAGAAAGGGAGAAGAAAATAGCCCTAGAAGAAGACCCTCTCCTTCTTCTTTGTTCTCTCATCTAGACACCTCGATTGGTGTCTTTAGAACTCCCACACCCAAGATAAATATTTCTCTAGTTTTCTTACACCCAAAAGGTCTCTCAAATGTCTAGAATCCATGAAAAAATTAGTCCAAAATTTATTTTAAGATATAGAAGAATCCTTATCTAGGTATCCTTGTCTAGGTCAAATACCTAGACAAGGAATGTCCAAATTGGGAAAGACAAGGGGCGCCCAACTCTTAGGTGCCCCCACCTTTTTCTTTGGTGTGGACCAATCCTTTTTGTCACACAAAATGTCTCCTTTCTCCACCAAAAATTCAAGGAGAAAATAGAAAATGGACGGCATCTTATGGGAGGAGTTTTGGTTTGTTAGGATTCTATCACATAGAATTCAAAACCATAACAACCTGCCTTCTATTGACTTGGTCCACAACTTAATTTCATGTAAGAGAGAAGATAAGCAAGTGGGCATGCATGAAGACCTGAGAGAAAGGATTTTCATAAAAAAATCCTAAAAAATAGGCATGGGGGCATGGGGTGGGCGTGAGATATTAAGTGGCACAAGGAAAGAAGTTCTAGTCTCACTAGGACTTCTAATTTGACTTGATCAAACATAATTTTTGAATTAAATTAAATTACAATTAATTAAACTCAATTAGAGTAGGTCTTAGTCTAATTAAGAGTTTAATTAAGTTAAATTAAATTATATTTAATTCTAATTTAATTTTTTAATCAAATTAAAAAATTGAGTTGACCCAAGTCCTAATTGAACTAGAATTAGTCCTTTCTTGCACTTAGCTTATCCAATAAATCAATCAGACTTGATCCAACCAAATCCAAACTAAATCTAATTAAATTATATTTAATTAAACTTAATCTCAATCTTTTGGCTTAATCAAATTAAGTTAATTAGCAATCAAATTGCTAATCAATCCTCTGTAATATTTGCACTAGGTTAAACATCAATCGTATTGATTATTTAACCTTAGAATGATTTTCAATCATTAATCAACCATTCATTCGGATCATGAACTCTAATGTGTATGACCTCATAGGTCTAAACCTAAGTTGGTAGCATAAGAATAAATTTTTGTACCAATTAAAGTGACAATCTAGCAATAGTATTTGACGGTCGGATAGGTCAAATGTGTAGAACAATATCCTGAGAACCCATGTAGATATAGTTTTCATATGATTCATCCTCTTGACCAAAATGCTCATAGGACACCTCAGAGTTGAACTATCAACTTTGATCAGGTTGTCCACATTATATTTCAAAATACCAAATCCATCTCATGGATTATCTTGGCTAAGGTTTTGCTATATTGAAATATTGTGATACATTGTTCTCCAACTCTTGGAGTGGTCAATCCCATCTTGATCACACATCAACTTTACAAGTACTTGACTATGCCCAGAATTCTTTCATTACTAAATTAAAAATTTAGTTAGTTCGATACCAAAGTACAGTGAGTTGCTTGCAAGCCACTGAGGTGATCTCAGGTCTAAGGAATACTTATATCTATATCCCATCAGAAATATTTCGATAGTAGAATGCTCTAGAGTTGGTCACGTTCAGTAATGATGTAGCCCTACATCTCACCTATATGCTATACCAGTATCTCCACACTCCTTGGTTAAGCAGACAACCAACTTATATGACATACAGCGACCTATGCTCGATAGATGCTATCATCCTTATTAATAGCCTATCTTTTGATCATGAATAATTTTAAAGATTAATCGATAAATCCTCTCTTTATTGAATCTAAATCATTCTAAGAACTTCATCACAATAATGGAGTTCATTAAAAGATGAAAATTTATGATGAAAAATATCAAAAATATATTTTATTAATTAATAAATTAATTATAATTATAATATAGCTCAATCGTCAATAGAATAACGATTGGTTTTAGGACACATTTCCTAACATAGAGAACGAATGTCTCGCCATATCTGCACTAAAGATCTGAGATTTTTACAACATGGTATCGGAGCTAGGTGATGTTAGAATGATGCGCCAACATTTAGTATCAAAGCGATACCATGGATCACAACAACTGCATCTTGTCCTAGCTTGATCAAGGCTTATCTTAAATCCCATAAGATGGAAATAGGACAAGAGTTGTCTTAATCAAATTAGGGTTTATCCTAAAATCGTCAGACAAAATTTGGATAAGGCTCTCCCAGATATCCTGTATGGATTTGTCTTGATATAACTGGACCTAGTCCTGGCCTGATCAAGGCTTATTCTAACTTGATTAGGACTTGTCTTAAATCCATTAGATGGGACTTGATTAGGGCTTGTCTTAATCAAGAATAAAGGGCATTAGGATAAGGGGTCAAAGTTGACCCGATCTTGCAGTAATTGAAGGGGCATGCGCCCCCTAGAGAATTTCTAGGGGTGCATGCCCCTAGATAGATTACATGAGGGAGAGAGAGCCATGCCCCTCATAGGCATGCACCCCATATGGATAAGAAGGAGGTGCCCTATTCTTTTGAAGTTTGAATGGGTCAAAAGTTTGAATAGTTCAAACTCTAGGAAGATAAGTTCTCCTGCGCCACCTTCTCCTTATCCCATGTAGTTGGCATGTTTTTCTAAGAATTTTATATGACAAATTTAGGGAAAAATTTGAAGATGGCGTGGGCTTAATGAGAGAGTCCTTCTGCATGTTAACTTTAACCTGTTCAAAGTCATATGCAAAGGGACTCTAGGGTTTGGTCTATAAATAGGCCTCTTGCCAAAGGTGTTTCGCATTGCTTTTGATTCCATGGTGAAGCCCTACGACTTTCTCCATCTTAACACCACCTATCTTCCTCCTCTCCCTCTTCTCCAAGCCCAAGGAGTTGGATGAATCAGCCATTAAGAGTTGGTGGAGTGCTGCCGCAAAGACTACCTCGAAGATATCCTGATCGTGAGACGATCGTGCTGCTACCAATGATCAAATTGTTGGCAAATTAGGAAGATTTTAGATCCGATCTTTGGAGATCAGATCTAGAAGAAGGAGACTTCTAAATCTAACCCAAGCAAATAATGGTAGAGGCCAAGCACGTGCGCAGCTCAGATCGAAACCTTAGATCAACATCAGATCATCACTATGGGTGAAAAGTTCATCTAATCAGATGATAAACTATATTTATTCTAATTTTTATTTTTATTTTTAGATCTATCTAATTAGATTTGAGAACTCTTAGATCTGATTGGATCATTAGAAAAGTTTCAAAAATTTTGTTGCAAATTTGATCCAATCAAATCGATCCTATGGCAGGAAAACTAGTTTTTTCTTTAATTTTGTGGCTTGAAAATTCAGCAATTGGCTCACAAGATTTTCTCCTTTTCACCAAAAAAATAAAAGAAAAAATCTAGAGAGACGGCACCTTCCATAGAGAGAGTTTTGGTTTTGTAAAACTCTATCAAATAGAGTTTGAAATCAAATCTACTTGCAAGCTTTGACCAAGTCCAAAACCTCTTTCCATCTAAGAAAGATATAGGGTGTGGGGGCACATGTCCTCTCTCTGGGCATGAGAGGTTTCATGCAAAAAACCAAAGAAAAGTGGCATGGGATGCTAGGTGGAGAAGGAGAGAGAGTCCCAGTCAGATTGGGACTCCTTGTTTTGACTTGATCCAAATAATTTTTAAACCCAATTAAATTAAAGCTTGTGCAACCCAATTGAGGATAATCTTAGTCCAACTAAGAGCCTAATTAAATAAGATTAAATTAAATTTAAATCTAGCTTAAACTCTAACCAAGTTAGAAATTAGGTACATTCAAGTTCTAATTGAACAAGAACTTATTCTTTCTTACAATTGGCTTATCCCATAAATCAATTGAAATTAATCCAATCAAGCCCAAACCAAATCTAATTGAATTTTATTCAATTAGACTCCATCTCAGCCCTTTGACTCAATCAGATTGAGCCAACTAGCAATCCGATTGCTAATCGAACCTCTTGTAATACTTGCACTAGGTCAAACATCAATCGTATTGAATGTTTAACTCTAAAATGATTCTCAATCATTGATCAACCATTCGATCAGATCAAAATCTTTTATGTGTATGACCTCATAAGTTTAAACCTAAGCTACTAGTACAAGAATAAATTTCTGTATCAATCGAAGTGACCATCTAGTAATGGTACCCGATGGCCAGATAGATTGAATGTATAAAGCAACACTCTTAAAACTTATATGGATATGGTTTTCATATAATTCATCCCCTTTACCATAAATAATCATAGGATGACTCAGAATTTAACTGTCCACCCTAAATAGGTTATCCACATTATATTTCAAAATACCAAATCCATCTCATAGATTATCCTGGCCAAGATTTTTCTAAATTAAAATACAACTATGCATTATCTACAAATTCTTGAAGTGGTCAATCCCATCTTGATCACTCACTGATTTTGCAAGTACTTGACTATGCCAAAAATCTTTCATCACTAAATTAGAAATTTAAATAGTTTAGCACCAAAGCACAGTGAGTTGCTTGCAAGCTATCATGATGATCTTAGGTCTAAATGATACTTATATTCATGTCCTATCAGAGCAATTCTTGATAGCAAAATACTCCAGAGTTGGTCATGTTTCTTGATAATGTACCCCTACATCTCACCTATATGCCATATCAGTATCTCCATACTTCTTGATTAAGATAACAACCAACCTATATGGCATACAATGATCTACACTCGATAAATATTATCATCCTAGTTAATAATGAAAAATATGCAAGATTTCATGTATAGATTTCGAAACTTTTTTGAATTTACAAGCAGCAAAAGATATAGATTAAATAATTTAACCTATAATATGCATATGATTTAATAGTTAAACCCTACATCCAGGATCTACAACATATCATGATGCAAAAATAAATTAGAAAATTAAAACATAAAAGGTTGGTATTGATCAAATCAATACCTAGATCTAGAACTATTCTAGAAACCCTAGATCATATCTAGGTCAGATAAAAGATCAGATCTCATACCTTTGCATAGATCGAGAATACCATGATTGAGTCCCATTGTTGTCCATGTTGCTTGGAGCCACACATGCGTTCAGCCTCAATAGATAGTCCACATGAGACTGCAACATAGATCAGAGTTTCGTCGAACGAAGATCCGCTCGAAGTGCTAGCTTCTCACGGATCCCTTCTTATGGTTAATTAATAAAATATTCTTTGAATCTTTTGGACCCTCCAAGAGATGAAGAATACAAGAAGGATTGAGAAAAAGATCCAACCCTTGGATCTCATAAAAATTAGAAAATAAAAGGTTCAAAAAACTATCCTAAGAGAAGATAGATCTTCTCTTTCAGCACATCAACCTTTGATATTCTAAATGCAACTCCATGCCAGGACAAGAGGAGATCTTCTTCTCAATTATTTTCTATGCTCAAAATTTTTTTCTCTCTCTAATTTTCTAAAGGTAAAAATCTTACAAAAAAAAAAGAAGAAGAACTCTCAAAAAAACCCTAAGAGAAGACTTTCTTCTCTTCTTCTTCTCACATCAGGATATAATCATATCACATCCCAAAATAGACCACCATGCCCCAACATCTTGGAGCATTAATTCACATGCCCTCTCCCTCTATCTTTCAAATTTTTCTCATAGAAAAATTATAGAAAAAATAAGAAGAAAAAACTACAAAAGAAAACCATAAGAGAAAATAATTTTTCTCTTACCTTTGTCTCTTCTAGGCATCAACTTTTGATATCAAGATCAAAGCCTTTTCTTTAAGGATCATGGTGCCCTAAGCCTCCCACACCTTCTCCTCCTTTTCTTCTAATTTTTCATAAATTTTTTGGGGCTTTTCACGTTCTAAACCTGAAAGGAGGCATCCTCCCATTTATGTATGGAAGACTAGGTCGAAACCTAGTCTTAAAAGGAGACTAAGGAGGAGTTTGGGGGGCGTCCAACTCTTGGATGCCTCCCCCTAATTTTTGTGCATGGAGAACTTAAAAGCATCACCAGAAATATAGGAGAGAAGGTGCACAAACCTAGGTGGGCATGGAAAAAAAGTCAAAGAGAAGAGAAGAAGAGTTTTAACAAATTAAAACTCTTCAAAGTTTGACACATTCAAACATCCAAATTTGACCAAGTCAAATTTGAATCAATACAACCAGATATTAGGCATGAGAATCCTCTCTTAGGTGTGGAATATTCATAAAAAATTCTAGAATTAAATGTAGGCATGGGCTTTTAGGTGGTGCAAGGAAAGGAGGAGTCCTGGTCTAACTAGGACTCTCCTATTTTGACTAGGTCAAAATCTTTTGAATCCATATTAAAATAATTTTGAGTCAATCAAATTAATAGACAATCCTAATCTAATTAAAAATCTAATTAAATTAGATTAAATTATATTTAATTTTAATTTAAATTTTAACTTTATTAGAAATTAGGTGCACTCAAGTCCTTGTCTAACAAGCACTTGTTCTTCCATGCAACTAGCTTATCCAAGAAACCAATTAGACTTAATCCAATTAAGTCCAAACCAATTCTAATTTCATCTAATTTAATTAGACTTAATTTTAGCCTAATTTTTCAATCAAATTGAGTCAATTAGCAATCCAATTGCTAATCAATCTTTCTGCAATACTTGCATTAGGTCAAACATCAATTGTATTGATTATTTGATCTTAGAATGATTCTCAATCATCGATTAACCATCCGATCAAGTTACAACCTCTTATGTGTGCAATCCTATAGGTTTGAACCTACATCGATAGTATAGGAACCAATTTCTGTACTAATCAAAATGACCATTTAGTAATAGTATCCGACGTCTGGATAGGTCAAATGTATGCAAGGCAACATTTTTAGAACCCTATCCTATGGTTACCATATAATTCATCTCTTTGACCAATAATGCTTAAGAAGACTTTGAGTTAACTATCGACACTCATTAAAGCCATCTATATTATGTTTCAAAGTTTGCAAATCCCATGACTCCTCACGAGGATTACCCAGGCCTAGTTTTTGCTAAATCAAAATATAGCGAGATATTTTCTTTCTGAAGTTAATCAAGAGTAGTCAATTCCATCTTGACTCACACACCGACTCTACAAGTACTTGATTGTACCCAGAAACCTTTCGAATGTATATTAGAAATATAGGCAGTTTGGCATCAAAGTATAGTGAGTTGCTTGCAAGTCACCATGGTGATCTCAGGTTGGAGGGATACTTATATACATTGGCCTTATCTAGACAGTAGAGTGCTACATTGATTATGTTCAGTATAGATATACTTCTA
Organism: Cocos nucifera; assembly: GCA_006176705.1. NCBI lineage: Eukaryota > Viridiplantae > Streptophyta > Magnoliopsida > Arecales > Arecaceae > Cocos > Cocos nucifera. Next base: position 36,150 of record QRFJ01001039.1, read on the forward strand.
TATCCCATCTGAATGCCATACTAGTGTCTCCACACCATCTGGTTATGAAAACAACCAACGTATATGGCATGCAATGACCTACACTCGATAAGTTATTATCCTTATTAATAATTTATCATTTGATAATAAATAATTTAAGAACCATCTGATAAATCCTCCTTTATCGATTGAATTATGGTTCTAAGGACTTCATCATAATTTAGGAGTTCATTTAAGGAAGACAGAACTTTTATGATGAATTTGTTGGATCCTGGTATCTCTCTGATACCAATTGTTGGAGAGAAGAAGAACAAAGTAGATGGCCGGCACCTAGGACTTAAAGTTGGAATCAGAGAGAAAAGAGTAGAGAGTTTTAGGAAGAAAAGCTCAATTATATTCCACTCTATTATAAAGATACAATACCTGGGCTTATATTTTCAGGATTTCTACTATACCATATGAACCCTAATAAACCCAAATCCCAGCTAAAAAACTCTTCTAGGCTAACTCAATACATGAAAGCACTCACTGAGCCCATGTACATGAAGGGAAATCCTGATTTTTCAGTCCAGGTTCGTTCAGATCTGATCGGATTAAGAGATATATTTTAAAAACTTTTCTCTTTGATCCAAATCAGATTTAAGATGTTTCAGATCTAATTTTTATTATTCTAATAATTAAAATAAAATATAGATAAATTAAATCAAATTTAATTTACCTTGATGTAGGGTAATCCTATTACCCATTGATGATCCTGTAAGCAGCGAAAGGTTCTAGATCTAGCCATGCAAGTGCCTGGCCTCTACCGGTATCCACTCGGACTAGATCTGAAGATCCTCTTCTTTTCTATCGTATCTCTAAAAATTAAATCTAAATCTGATTTGGAGGATCTTCAAAATAGCTTTCGAAGATCAGTAGTTGTCCTTTGCAGCAGCGCAGCCTTCGAGCTCTGTCGCCTTTCTCTCACCTAGATTGTACCAACTGAGATCCCAAACTTCTTTGGGCATGGAGAGGAGAGGAAGAAGATGAACTTGGCATGGAGGAGAAAGAGAGAGGCAGCCTTGGGGCATAGAGAATTATTCTCTCATTATTATTTTTGAGTTGGGTGCAGGGTCTTATTTATAGACTATGAGTGATCCAACTCCTCTTCATCCCAACCAATCATAACCCTTTATGAAATCAGATCTAAATCTGATTGATGGGAATAGAGTCCCTTGGATTCATCCTTAAATGGTGCCTAAGATCAGTCAAAGTTGGTTCTTAGGAGGAGTCTAATCAGAATCCAATAAGGAGATGGAGTCCCTATCCAAGAGGGACTCCTGGGCGCCTCAAGCTTGGGCACACGCCAGGATGGCGTGCACCCTCCTCCTTGCTAGTTTCTGGCAGGGGGACAAGCCCCCACCAGCTCTCCAATAGGTGCGTGACATGTGGACAGAAGTCATAGTGTCAATGGTCAATATTTAACTAGTCAAAGGTCAATTTTTGACCAAAGTTAAAGGATGAGAAATGGCAGGTGACCAAAAATGGCAGGTATTGTCTTACAAAATAAGACAACCCTTTTCTGACCTGGACAGGCTCCAGTCAGACCAAGTGAAGGCCTCTGATCGAGCACAAACTTCTTTGGCTCAGTCAGGACAACTATTTATGATAGTAAAAAAAGAATGTTAGGTTCAATCGAGTGCTAGCATGATTTCCTTGAACCTAATTGAATCTCATTTAGATCAATTGAACTGGATCAGTTTAATTAGTGATCACCAGATTCAAACCCTTGTTTGTATGACCCAATTAGATTTAGTTCTATATGGTAATGGGATATGTCATGATCTCTATCATCGACATCATTAAAACTCCTTTCGATGGATCAGAACTCTTCCGATTCGAACAGCTAGAATGATCGATCATCTAAATCATTCTAATTGCTCCCAAAATCCACCAGTGACACCTAGCAGTATATGGTGGCAACCCATCAGAGCTGAATGCGAACCTCTTAGTGCAGCTACCTGTGTGATTAAGTTCTTCTATCTTGAGCTCCGATCAGATTAGGGTTAAGGTGAACTCGTCAAATCCTAGTTATCATCATATGATGTAATCAATCGATTCAAGTCCGATGTGAAAACCTAAATGGAAACTCTTTTTATTATTTCACTCTACCATGGACATGGGCTTCTGGACTTGATTCTCATGATCGTCATAGGGTTGCTCCTCTACCATCGAGCTTCTCAAGCTCTTTCATGTCCTTGATTATCATCAGACAGTGATCTTGGACTGACTGCCCATCATGCATCTTAGCCTTAAAAAGTTATTTTGTGACTTGATACTTGGCTGCACGACTTTGTTCACCAAACATCTCTTGCAGGTGAGCCAACATTTGGCAAGCAATCCTGATATCTTCATGTTGGTGCTAGAGCTTATCAGACATCGAGCCCAACATATAATATCTGGCCTTATTATCTTCGTCTATCCATTTTTTCAGAGATGCTCTCTGTTCAGCGGATGGACGGGCTGGTAAGATGAGAGGGTCCTGGTCCAATACATGGGTTAACTTCTTGGAACCCAAAATGATTTTGTAGTTCCTAAGCCAATCTTTATAATTAGATTTGGTCAGTCTATGTGTGTCCAGGATACGTGCTAATGGGTTGGACGCAGATATTTTCCTATAGAGAGTCAAAGATTCTAGTTAGATATTGTAATTATGACTTGACCAATTTATTTAGAAATTTTATTTTTAAATAAATTAGCTCCCACTATTTTCTCGGATCCCTACACTCCCTCTGTAGAGATGCGAAAATCTCCACGATTAATGATTTCTAGTGGGTGGTGCAGGTCTCACCAACTGACTCATCACCTCACCTAATAGTTATTGGTGATGGGTTAGCCAATGAGTGAACAACTCTTATTCAATGATTCTCTAATCATGGTGCACCCAAACTTGGTCTCTAATTCATGAATCTCACCGTATCCGAAATATTGATCCACTCCTTAGTTAAGTCAGACCCATCCATTTGCATAGACTGGATTCTTAATTGAGTCTCTCACCATATCCAAAATATTGAGCCCAACTCATCCTCCAGTCCCATAGCATCCAATGCCTAATAGACATGGTTGTGTCTTCCCGGTGCAACTGAGCCACTGTATCCAGCCAAGAACAATCAACCCCGGAAAGGGCCCGCACATCTACAATGGTGGAAGACCTCAGACTTAATCTTTTCTTAGGAAGAATTGATTCAGGTCTCATTAAACTAGACTTATCATAGTCATAACAATTATGACTAACCTAGTGGCATGGGTTAGCTCGGATTATTGACCACCTCAAATCAGAACTGAGTCAATAGATATGGCCAGATAAGTGAGATCGGTGGAAGGGATATGCCATTAACTCATACAAGAATGCATTCAGGTCGAGTAGCTCTTAATTAAAAATCAGTCGATCGTATCTGCCAAACTTACCTTAGACACCAAATTGTTGAGCTAGAACCAATTGGGTTAGCCTACAATCCAGACTCTAACCTCTGAGCCTAATTAGGTCTTGCTTGATCGTGACTCGATCTTGACCCAGACTTAATCCTATTAGGCTGGTCAATTTAAGCATTGTTGATCCCATCTAACCAACTCTTGATTCGGTTTGATCAACCGCTTAGACCTAATTGAGCTACCCAAGCCTGAACCCAGTATTATGAATATGTCTTAGATCTGAAATTCTCAATTTTAGACCTAATTAATATTTCATAATCTTAATTCTTAATTAAGTAGGGTTCATAAATAAAATATGCACAATAAATCCTAGGATTTCAGGATCTAGGATTTTGCAGAAAGTAAGTTTTTAGGTTTCTGATTAAGGACGAACGCGCAGCACCCCTACACATCATAAGAACACCCCATCGAATGGAAGGAGAGGGTCTTTAAACCCTTCTTCGTTCTTATGACCGGACGGCCAAGAGGAACGCCTTAATCAGGAACATGAAATACTACAAAACAGTTTTAGATCTATATCATATATCTCATATACAAATTAGATCTAATCATGGCATATTTTGCATACATCTCATGTATCGAATCATGCATATTTTTAGATCTAAATTATCTCATAATAATCTAAAAAATTAGATTTAAATTGATCTAATCAAAATAAATTCTAATCTAGATAATTATGTAGAACTATTCTACAACTAGTCTAGACATGCATCAATCATATCTCATATGATGTTTAAAATTAAATAATTTTTATTTGCTATTTTTTAGATGTTATTATAACACTTATAATATCAAAAAATAGTAAATAAAAAGATCTAAAATATGATTTAATCAGATTAAATCAAAAACATGCAAGACTATTCTATAGAACTATTCTATTTAGAACTAGTCATGCATATCTTCAAATCTTAGATCCAAATCATTTAATTTTAATTTTTTCTGATTTCAGATCTGATCACATCTCATGTGACATCTAAAATCACTTATTTTTTAATTAAAATAAATTTAAAATTAGATCTAAATACTTTAGAACCTTGGCTCTGATACCAGTTGAAGGGAAATCCTGATTTCCCGATCCAGGTTCGTTCAGATCTGATCAGATCAAGAGATATATTTCAAAAATTTTTTTCTTTGATCTAAATCAGATCTGAGATATTTTAGATCTAATTTTTATTATTCTAATAATTAAAATAAAATATAGATAAATTAAATTTAATTTAATTTATCTTGATGTAGGGTAATCCTATAAGTAGCAAAAGGTGTATGTTGATGATCCTGTAAGCTGCAAAAGGTTCTGGATCTAGCCATGCAAGTACCTGGCCTCTATCGATATCCACTTGAGCTGGATCTAAAGATCCTCTTCTTCTCTATCACGTCTCCAAAAATTAGATCTGGATCTGATCTGGAGGATCTTCAAAACTAGCTTTTGAAGATCAGCAGTCGTCCTTTGCAGCAGCGCAGCCTTCTAGCTTTCTGATCGCCTTTCTCTTGATCTAGATCGCACCAACTGAAGAATCCAAAACTTTTTTGGACGTGGAGAGGAGAGGGAGAAGATGAACTTGGCATGGAGGAGGAAGAGAGAGATAGCCTTGGGGCGTAGAGAATTGTTCTCTCATTATTATTTTTGAGTTGGGCGCAGGGTTTTATTTATAGACTAAGCGTGATCCAACTCCTCTTCATCCCAACCAATCACAACCCTTTGTGAAATCAGATCTAAATCTGATTGGTGGGAATAGAGTCCCTTGGATTCCTCCTTAGAGGTGCCTAAGACCAGTCAAAGTTGGTTCTTAGGAGAACTCTAATTGGAATCCAAAAGGGAGATGGAGTCCCTTGTCCAACAGGGACTCCTAGGCGCCTCCAACTTGGGCGCACGCCAAGGGTGGCATGCGCCCTCCTCCTTGCCAGGTTCTGGCAGGGGGACAAGCCCCCACCAGCTCTTCCAATAGGTGCGTGACATGTGGTCAAAAGTCAAAGTGTCAATGGTCAACATTTGACCAGTCAAAGGTCAGACTTTTGACCAAAGTCAAAGAACAAGAAATGGCAGGTGACCAAAAATGGCAGGTAATGTCTTACAAAATAAGACAACCTTTTCTGACTTGGACAACCTCCAGTCAGACCATATGAAGGCCTCTGATTGAGCACAAACTCCTTTGGCTCAGTCAGGACAACTTATTTATGATAGCAAAAGAAGAACGTTAGGTTCAATCGAGTGCTAGCACGATTTCCTTGAACCTAATTGAATCTCATTCAGATCAATTGAACTAGATCAGTTCAATTGATGATCACCAGATTCAAACCCTTGTTTGTGTGACCCAGTTAGGTTCAGTTCTGTATGGTAATGGGATATGTCATGATCTCTATCATCGACATCATCGAAACTCCTTTCGATGGATCAGAACTCTTCTGATTCGAACAGCTAGAATGATCGATCATCTAAATCATTCTAATTGCTCCCAAAATCCACCAGTGACACCTAGCAGTATATGGTGGCAACCCATCAGAGCTGAATGCGAACCTCTTGGTGCAGCTACCTGTGTGATTAAGTTCTTCTATCTTGAGCCCCGATCAGATTAGGGTTAAGGTGAACTCGTCAAACCCTAGTTTCTATCATATGATGTAATCATTCGATTCAAGTCCGATGTGAAAATCTAAATAGAAACTCTTTCTATTATTTCACTCTGCCATGGCCATGGGCTTCTGGACTTGATTCTCATGATCATCATAGGGCTGCTCCTCTACCACCGAGGTAGATAGATTCCATCTTGATGCAATCCAGTTTCCTACAATGAACATGCTATAGCCAACATACACCTCAGGGTTCCGATATGGCTAGGAGATCGAGTAATGGTGTAGTCAAACTATAACACCCTCAAGGTGAACTGCCGATGCACCTCAGGTCAAAGAACCAGACACACTACTGCAGCATCGAGTCAGTCATTGACGAGAAGGTAGACTTCCCTAATGACTACTCGAGGTGGTCACGCTCAGTGCCCTCGTTCTCTAACGAGTATCTGTACTCTCGCTCCGGTGTCTCCACACCGTAGACTCAAGACTCATCTACTAAAGAGAAGCGATTATACACCAACCTTCTGGATCAATCACCATCCTCATGATGATCCTATGGTCGGAAGCATTTTATGAGTTAATAATGATTATTCATGTCTTAAATTTTCAACTCTTGAAAATATAAATTATCATTACCATTAACTCAAAGGATGTATCACGGACACTAAATACACATATGTGATAGAAAATAATCCATTTTATTGATTATAGCTAAAATTATAATTTTGCCCCTAGAAGTGTATTAAAGTGTCAGCCAATTCTGACTTTTAGGGCACATGTATCTAACAATACATATGTCTTACATGCTCTCATCCCTTAGATTTGAACCCGATCCATACATGAGTTAACCTACTTAAGATCTTATTAGTCCAGGCCTTATGACCCTAGGATAAAAGCCTATCCTAGATCCAAACAAAAAATTTGAATAATTCTGTTCGCCACCATCGAGCCAATTCTGTCAGGAGCTGAGCTAGCTCGGCTGCATCTCATCCGAATCCTATCTTCTATCTGCTTGAGACAACCGGCTCGACTGTACCTCGAGCTGGCTTGGCTGCATATCCGAGCCAGCTTGTCTATGTGTCAGCCCCTTATCTTGGCTAATTCTTCTCCTGACTTTGGTATTTTACTCCATCTTGCATTTCAGATCTCCAGAGCACCTACCAAGCCTTCTCAAGATCCTCACACCCGAACCTCAAGTTTCGTGTAGGGCTACATGATGCCTTCACCTAGGATAACTCCTCTTCTAGTCCTAGGACTCACACCCATCCTAGTCTTTCGAAGCCAACATCCTGGCTCCTCCTGTGGCATTCCAAGGCTTGGGAGTACCACATCAAATCCTACAATCTCCATCTTGGTGCGCCCAAGCTTTGGCACACCTGACAATATTCTCTTGCATGAACCCGCTGTCGATTCATGCCCTAATAGCTACTTGTGCACACCTTGCGATCGCTATTCTTCTTTAGCTGCTGAGCTCCCTTTGAAGCCTTTAGGATGACCGCCTCCTCTGCTGAAGACCTTGGCTTGCTTCTATGCACCATCCTTAGAGTTGTAAACATCATTCTACTTGGTAGCCGCATCAACTATCCTGGACTTTCTTGGAGAATTTGCAGCAATCCTATGCCGACATCTACTGCATACCCTGACATGATCTTCTTAGAACTTCGCCTATCCTCCCGCATGTGCTGCTCTACCTGAAACTATGCATCTTCGATGTTGGTGCTAGGATATTGATCCTCCTACACTCCTCCATTTTGAACTCATGTCACATCTCTCTCTATCTATGAAGCCACCTTTTCTCGATGCTCCATTTGAAACTAAAGTCCCCCTGATGCTGCAGAAGCCAATTCTATAATCGAGTCCTCCGAGGACAATCATTTAATGCTATACTGCTAAGTCTACCACTGCACCTCGAACACCATTGCTGCCCTTCAGACCCTCTGCACTCTGTAGACCTATCCGAAACCATCTTAGATACACCACACCCTATGGACTCTTTCGAGACCATCAAGAGCTCATCTAGCTCTTCACTTGCAGTGACTGAATTGATGAAATCCAAGTTTTCTTGTCTCTTGAACTTCTTTCAAAGCAAACATTCTCACTTAAAGTGCCCTACTTTACCACACTTGAAGCATCTCTTGGATCTCTTGTTGTCCCTTTGCTGATCCTTCTTCTTTCCTTGCCTGGGCCTCTTTAAAATCATGAGACCCTCCTGGAAGAACTTCCTCTTCGTCATCCATTTCAGCTGCTCATTGGACCTTAGCACTGATATGATCTCCTTGTACACCAGCATCTCCTTACCATACAGCAATGTTATCACCAACGGATCGAAGCTCCTGGGTAGCGAACATAGCATGAATAAACTTTTATCCTCCTCTTTGAGATCCACCTCAATATTGAGCAAATCCATGCTCATTCGATCGAACCGCTGAATATGCCCTGCAATATCCTCGCCTTCTTGCATCCAAAGGCTGTACAATTACTTTTTCAGCATTAACTTGTTGCATATGTTCTTCCCCATGTACAACTAGCATAACCTCGATCACAAACCTTTAGGTGTCTTCTCCTCCAACATGCTATATAGCACCTCATCTGCCAAACAAGCCCTAATCAAGGCACATGCCCTTTTCTCCAAGGACACCCACTTCTTGTCTATCATCTCCTCTAGCCTATCTTCTAAGGCTAAATCTAGTCTCATCTGAGCCAGCAGATCCTCCATCCTAACCTTTTACATCATGAAACTTTTCTTTCTATCAAACTTTTCAAATCCTACCTTCAACCTATTGTTCTTCATGATTGTATGAATCAAAAATAGTAAATAGGTGGATGTAAAAAAATATCTTAACTAGGGACGATGGATAGAAGCCCTATGATCTCTTTCTTTCTCATGAAGCCTGGAGAAAGTCTTTATATTGGAACCTTGCTACTGATCTCTACTAAAATCTGATCTTTTTCCTCCTCCATGTTCAACCAAGCTCTGATACCACTTGTTGGATCCTAATATCTCTTTGATACCAATTGTTGGAAAGAAGAAGAACAAAGTAGATGGTCGGCACTTAGGGCTTAAAGTTGAAATCAGAGAGAGAAGAGTAGAGAGTTTTAGAGAGAAAAGCTTCATTGTATTCCACTCTATTCTTAAGATACAATATCTAAATTTATATATCCTAGGATTTCTATTATACCATATGAATCCTAATAAATCCAAATCCCAACTGAAAAACTCTCCTAGGCTAACTCAATATATGAAAGCACTAACCGAGCCTATGTACATATGTCTTACATGCTCTCATCTTCTGGATCTGAACCCAACCTATGCATGAGTTAGCCTCCTTAAGATCTTATTGGTCTAAACCTTAAGACCCTAGGATAAAAATCTATTCTAGATCCAAATAGAAAATCTGAACATTATTGTTCGCCACTATTAAGCTGGCTCTATCAGGAGCCAAGTTAGTTTGGCTGCATCTCGCCCGAACCCCATCTTCTATCTACTTGAGACACCAACTCGACTGTAGCCTGAGCCGGCTCAATCTCAGCCTGAGCGGATTTGGCTGCGTATCCGAGTCAGTTTGACTGCGTATCCGAGCTAGCTCACCTATGTGTCAGTCCCTTATCTTGGCTGATTATTCTTCTGTCTTTAGTTCTTTGCTCCATCTTATATTCCAGATCTTCGAAGCACCTACCAAGCTCCCTCAGGGTCCTCACACTTGAACCTCTAGTCTCATGCAGGGCTACATGCTGCCTTCACCTAGGACAACTTCTGTCCTAGCCCTAGGACTAACACCTATCCTAGTCTTCCAAAGCCAACACCCTGGCTCCTCTTGTGGCCTTCCAAGGCTTGGAAGCATCACATCAAATCCTATAGAATTAGCAAAATGACTATTATTATTTAATAATTCATATACTAACTTCAATCATCTATAACTTAGATGATTGACTTTAGAACACATTTTCTAGCAACTCCCACTTAGAGTAAAGCCAATCAGAACGATATCAAATATACTTTCTTCCACTTAAGCTTGTAGAACTCCTTAGTTCTAAGGCTTAAGCAAATGGGTCGATCAAGTTCTCATTTTCTATCAATCTTCTAAAGGTCGACGTCACCTAGATCTAAAATCTAAGATGATAGCGATACAGAGTATGCTAGTCCTTCGGTTCTTTAGTTTGAGCTATGTCTCCAGTGCTACGATAGAACTGGACCATGGTTGGAGGGTGCCACTCCCAACCTGCTAATGAATCTTAGCAATTGCACAGACTACACTACATCACTAACAAAATACACTACAATACATAGTTTGGAACATTTCCAGTAGATTGCTCCTCCAATTAGGATAAATTTATGATCTGACACTCTCTTGCTTTCATCTTGATCTGACTAAAAAACTAGAATCAAAATATTCACAAGTTTTAAGTCAGTATCTCTATTATGAATCACTGGATCTTAATATTTCTTAAATACTTAAGGATTGTCCGTATAATCTTCCAATGGTTCTTATCCGGATCAGACTGGTATCTGCTTACGATCTCTAGTGAGTACATCATATCCGATCTTGAACATGGAGAAATAAGATGATAGCTAAACTTTTATTTCTTATAATGCTAGAATGTTATTTTCGAGTAAGAGAATATCATCCACAGACACCACAAGAAACAACACTACAGAACCTCTTGCCCACTCACAAATGCAGAATTTCACTTTGTTCATAACAAAGACATACGTTCAAAATGTATGTTCCAACCCTAAGATAATAGCCAAATGGGCTTTATAGGTCACTATTTTTTCATCTGCGCTATTCTGATCCTTTTAAAAATCCATCATACCTAATGGGTTTTATTCCTTCTAGTGAATCAACTAGTGCCCACACACTATTGATTTCTATGGACTCTAATTTGAATTTAATTGCTCCAAGCCACTTCTTAGAGTCAGACTTCTGCATAGCATTTATATAGATGATTGGATCCTTATTATTCTCATCAAGCTCGACAAAATTGCCATCCTGGATCTAGATATCGGAGTATCTATCCAGCTAATGCAGTACTCTACTTAATTGCCTTAAAAATGCCTCTTTAATGGGCTCTGAGTTTAATCTAATCAAATATGGTTTTATAGATTTTCTAGATTGTGTCAGTTCTTTCTACCAATCAAACTTCCCAAATTCAACTTTTAGGCATCAGTTCCTTCTTTAAGGAACTCCTTTCCAAAAGAAATGCCCTACTGCTGAGAACAACTTTTATTCTTGAGCATGGTAGAATTAATAATCTCTATTTTTCTAATCTATCCTATAAATAAATACCTATCGAACTGTGAGCTCAGAAGTGGCACTCTCAAGTCTTGGAAACATGAGAAGATAGGCCATGGAAAGACGGGAGTGAGCCGAAAAAAGAATCAATCTCAATAGTAAAGTTCAGAAACTGGGCCAGCTCACTTTGAGACTGAGCTGGCTCAATTGGAAACTAGGTCAGCTCAGTCCAGGACTGGGTCGGCTAGGTTTCGGAGGAAAATCCAAATAGAGAGCAATATTTTTGGACTACTAGCATGATACACAACTGAGTTGGCTCAGTCTAGGACCGAGCTGATCCAGTCGTAGGTTAGTCGGCTCAATCTAAAACTAGGCTGACTCAGATTTCATGGATTATTATTTTATATATGTGGGTTGTTTGGATTTAGAAAGTTTTTCTATAAGCTTAGACTTGACCCTTTGTAAAGTATATATACTGCAAACAGGTCAAGATTGTAGAGGTGCTGAAATATACATAATAAAAGCTCTTTTCTTTTGAAAATCTCTTCTTCTCTTCTTCTCTATTTCATGATTTATTTGATCATACTTTCACAAAGATCTCTAAGAAATACTTTCTTAATTGCTTGGCTAATCACCGATGGTCACGTCAATCCGTGTGGGAAGAGTGCATATTTTCAACATTTGGTATTAGAGCGATGTTGCATGAAAGAAAGGAAGACCCCTAGAATTTACTACATTCAGGATCTGTTGCACCAAATTTTATCCTAAAACTTCTAGTTTGCTTCATTATTGTCTCTAGATTGAGGTGGAGATTGTTTACATGGAGGAACGGTGATACAGAAGTTTGGAAAGAGGATCTAGGGCTATTAGATCTTGTTTGAAAAATAGTTTTGCTGGTGTGTGAGATCGTGAAGGATGTTAGAAATCTATTCTTGACTTGTTTGAAGTCATGAGATCAAGTGGATTCAAGATGGATTTTAAGAAGTTCGATGGCAAAAAATACTTTACTCTATGGCAGCAAAGAGTAAATGACTTGTTAGTTCAATAGAGGATCTACAAGGTCTTAATAAAAGAAAGATTGAAAATGATCAGTGCTGAGAATTGGAAAGAGTTGGAGGAAATTGCTATTAGCATAATTCGGATGTACTTGGCCAATCAGGTTTTGCCCGAGGTTTGCATAGAGACTACGGCAAAGGAGCTCTGGGAGAGACTAGAGAACACATATATGGGGAAGAACATGACGAACAAGCTGTGATTGAAGAAATAGCTGTATAGTCTGAGGATGTCCGAAGGCAAAGATCTTGTTGCACATATCCAAAGGTTCAATCGGGTGTATTCTGAGGTGATGAGTTTGGATGTGAAGATCGATGAGAAGGATCGGGCATTGCTGCTATTATGTTCTCTCCCAGGTTCGTATGATGGTCTCATAACAACTCTAGTTTATGGGAAGGAGACCCTAAACTATGAAGAGATTGTTGGTATGCTCAGATCAAATGAGCAAAGGAAGAAGATCTGCAAGGGAGACCTTAAGTCTGAGATCTTGGCTGTGAATAAAAGATAGGAAAGATCAAAGAAGAAGACAAGAGGAAAATCTAAGGACAGGTCAAAGTCTCGCGATCAAAGGAAGATGACATTGAAATGTTATAAATGTCATCAACCTGGACACCTAAGGAGAGATTATCCCCTTTTGAGATTAGAAAAAGGAAAGGCCAAGAAGGAAGATGATACAGCTTCTATGAGTAGTGGAGAAGACCTGCTAGTTGTATCAGATGGATCCACAGAGTGCAATACTATATGGATATTAGATTCAGCATACTCGCACCACTATACTTCTCATCGGGAGTGGTTTGCTACCTACCAAATGGCCGATGTGGAAATATCAGTCTTGAAGATGATCACCCATGCAAAATAGTTAGAATTGGCTCTATCAGGATGAGGATGCACGACAGGATCATTCATACATTATCAAATGTCAAGCATATACCAAAGTTGAAAAAGAATTTGATTTTTTTGGGCTACTTGGAGGAGCATGGTTATGAGTAGCCAGGCTAGGAGTGGATGTCTGAAAATTTTCAAGGAAGCTTTGGTGGTGATGAGAGGTAGAAGACTGAGCAACAGTCTTCATAGAATAAAAGGCTCAATGGTAAATGATAGTGCAGAGGTGCTAGCAGTAGCACAAGAGGAGTAGATTTTATATCGCTTGTGGCACTATCGGATGGATCATATGAGTGACCGTGGGCTCACAGAACTAAGCAGAAGAGGTATAATCCCAGTCCTGAAGAAGGAGGGCATAGATCTTTGTGAGTCATGTATCTTTGGCAAATAGCATAGGATGAAGTTTGCCAGAAGTACCAAGCGTAGTGAGAGAGTGCTGGATTTAGTGCACTCGGATGTGTGGGGACCAGCTCCTGTATCAGCTAGAGGTGGAGCAAAATACTTTATTACTTTCATTGATGATTTCTCAAGGAATGTATGGGTTTATCTGATTAAAGAAAAATCAGAGGTGTTTGTCCAGTTCAGAGCCTGGAGAGATGAAGTAGAGAAGGAGTCAGGGAGACAGGTAAAGTGTCTGAAATCGGACAATGGAGGAAAGTATACTAGCCTAAAGTTTAGGAGGTACTATGAGGAAAATAGCATCAAACGCCATTACACGGTGAGAATGACTCTCCAGTAGAATGGTACTGCGGAGAAGATGAACCGGACACTGACCTAGAAGGCACAAAGTTTGAGAGTACAGACATCACTTCCAAAGTCCTTTTGGGATGATGCTCTAACTTCTTCTTATTTTCTTGTGAATAGATCTCCTCATTATAAGCTGAATGGAGGCATTCCAGAAGAGGTCTGGAGTGGAAAGAAGGTGGAGCTTGGCCATCTGAAAGTTTTCGGTTGCACGACCTATGCACATGTGGAGGAAACTAAGAGGAACAAATTGGATCCAAAATCTTAAAAGATGACATTCATAGAGTATCCACAAGGAGTCAAGGGGTACCTGCTATGGAACTCTTAGGCACAGAAGTCAGTGTTGTTATAGTAGAGAAGGACCGAACCATAGAGGAGAGGGTGCTACTTCAAGCTCGATGATGAACTTTCTCAACCACACAGCTTCCTTCGTGGCATCTGATGTTGCAATATACTCTACCTCACAAACTAAGTATGCCATAATGTGCTGCTTGGTACTTTTCTAGTAAATAGTTCCACCATTTAGGATAAAGACATAATTGATATGCTCTTGCTATCATTGTGATCTAATTGAAAGCTAGAGTCTGTAAATCCTATAAGTTTCAAATCTGACTCACCAGAGATCTACCACTAGTCCTTATTATTTCTCAAATACCTAAGAATGATTTTAACCATCTTTCAGTGGTTCTCTCCTATTGAGAAATATATCTTAAAGCCAATTATCTAAGTAGTAAAAAATTAAAATTAGTATATAAATTATCTAATAATAATAGGTATTTGGTTGATTCATCATCAAAGTTTATTCTTTTTAAATGAACTCCTAAATTATGATGAAGTCCTTAGAACTACTATCAATCAATAAAGAAGAATTTATCAAATAGTTCTTAAATTATTCATGATCAAATGATAAGTTATTAATAAGGATGATAACCTATCGAGTGTAGGTCGCTGTTTGTCATATGCGTTGGTTGTCCTCATAACCAAGTGGTGTAGAGATATTGGTATGGCATCCAGATGAGATGTAGGAGTACATCTGCAGTGAACATGACTAATGTTGCATTCTACTGTCAAGAGTGGCTAGCTAAGGCCAATTGATATAAGTGTTCCTTCGACCTGAGATCACCATGGTGACTTGCAAACAACTCACTATACTTTGGTGTCAGACTGCTTGTATTCTAATATAGGTTCGAAAGATTTTTGGATACAGTCAAGTACTTATGAAGTTGGTGTATGAGTCAAGATGGGATTGACCACTCCTGATTAGCTTCAGAAAGAGAATGACTCATTGTGTTTCAATTTAGCAAAATCTAGGCCTGGATAATCCTCGTGAGGAGTCATGAAATTTGTAAAATTTTGAGATACAATAAAGATAACTTGTATAAGTGTTGATAGCATACTCGAAGTTGTCTTAAGCATTATTGATCAAAGAGATGAATTATATGGTAACCATGGGTCAGGATTCTAAGAATGTTGCTTTGCATAGATTCAACCTATCCGGATATCGAGAACCATTGCTAGATGGTTACTTCGACTAGTATAGAAATTGATTCTTATGCTATCGACTTAGGTTCAAACCTATAGAATCACACACATAAGAGGTTGTAAGCTAATCAGATGGTTAATCGATGATTGAGAATCATTCTTAGGTCAAACTATCAATATGATTGATGTTTGGCCTAATGCAAGTATTGTAAGAGGATCAATTGGTAATTGAATTACTAATTGGCTCAATTTGATTGAGCGATTGGACTAAAACCAAGTCTAATTAAATTATATTTAATTAAAATTAATTTAAACTTAATTATATTAAGTTTAATTGATTTATTAGATAAGTCAATTGTAAGAGAAAAATAATTCCTAGTTGGGCTAAGATTTGAATGCACCTAATTCCTGATTGAGTTAGAATTTAAATCAAAATTAAATATAATATAATTTGATTTAATTAAATTTTTAGTTAAAATAGGATCATCCATAATTAGGTTATATTTAATTTAATTTGAATTAGGTTTAAAATAATTTTGACCTAGTCAAACAAGAAGAGTCCCAGTTGGACTGGGACTCTCACTCCTTCCTTGTGCTAATAAAAGTCAACGCCCATATTTTATTTTTAGATCTTTATATGATACTTTTCATGCCAATAAGAGCTTCTCCATGCACTAAATATCTAAAGAGATTAATTAAAATTTGATTTGATCAAATTTGGTAAGTGGTTTGGTTTTATTTTCTTCTAAAAGAGTCTCAATTCTCCAAAACACCTCCTTTCCTTATGAAATTTTTTTTCATGCCTCTTTTCCTTTTGTGTACTTATCTCTTTTATTTTTGCTTGTGGTTTTCTGATCTTCACACCTACAAAATAAGGGGGGAGGCATCTAAGAGTTGGACGCCTCCTAAAACTCCTTGTTGGTCTCCTATTAAGACTAGGTTTTGACCTAGTATTCCATACATAAAAGGAAGGATGCCTCCTATCAGGTTTAAGATGTGTAAAATATAAAAAAATCATAAATAAAATAGAAAAAAGGTAGGAGGAGTCATGAGAGACTTTGGATGCCAAGTTTCATGAAGGAGAGTCCTCATTAAGCCATTAATTTTTGATGTCTTGAAGAGAGAAAGGTAAGAGAAAAATTATTTTCTCTTAGAGATTTATTTCTAATCCTCCTTTGTTTATTCTTTATGATTTTTATATGATAAAAATCTAAGAGAGAGAGAGGAAGAGGGTGTGGAGATCTATGCTCTAAGATGTTGGGGCATAGTAATCTTTTTGGACATAATCTGATCATGTCCCGATGAGAGAAGAAAAAGAGAAGAATATCTTCTCTTAGGGTTTCTTTGAGAATCCTTCTCCATATTTTTGTGAGATTTTTCTATAAGAAAAATTAGAGAGTGTGAGATCTAGAAACATGAAAAAAGTCTAGGAGAGAAGGTCTTTCTTTGTCCTACCGTAAGGATGTTTTCAGGACATCAATCGTCGATGTCCTGAAAGAGAAGATTTATCTTCTCTTAGGACCTTTTTCTAATGTATTTTAATTCTAATTTTTGGAGATTCAAAGATTGAATTTCTTCCTTATTCCTCCTCATATTTTTTATCTCTTGGAGTGTCTAAGAGATCCAAAAAATAAATTTTAGATTAACCATCTGGAGAGATCCGTGAGAAGCTAGCACTTCAAGCAGATCTTCATTCAATGAATCTTTAATTTTGTTGCAGCTTCGTATGGATCACCTATAGAGGTCGGATGCATGTGTGGCTCTAAAAATAATAATAAAAATCAACCACGAAATTCTCAACCCATGCAAGGTAAGAGATTTGGTCTCTTCTCTCACCTAGATGTGATCTAGGTTTCAAATCTAGAATCATTCTAGATCTAGAATATTGATTTGATCAATACCAAATTTTTTTATTTTCAGATTAAGAATGTATTATGACATGTTATAGGTCCTAGATGTAGGGTTTAGTAATTAGAATACATGCATTTGTAGATTAAATGATTTAATCTGCATGTTCAACTGCATTATTTTTCAAAATGTTTTAAAAGTCATGCATGAAATCCAAAATATTTTCCAACATCTCCTACATCAAATTGGTATCTACTCACTACTTCTAGTAAGTATGCCACATCTAGTCTCATACATGTCATGGCGTACATGATCTATCTCACTGCCGAAGCTTATGAAATTCTATCCATATGCTCTCTCATCAGGAGTTATCGAACAATCCTTCTTAAAGAGAAAAATTTCATGGCCTATCGATAGATAGCCTTCTTGTAATTCTCCATGTTGAATCGCTTCAGCACAGTTTCTATGTACGTGGACTGGGATAAGCTAAGCATCCTCTTAAATCTATTCTTATAGATCTTTATTCCTAGAATGTAGGATGCTTCATCCAAGTTCTTCATGGAGAACTGAGATGACAGCCATACTTTTATTTTCTGAAGTACGAGAACATCATTTCTGATTAAAAGAATATCATCCATGTACAAAATAAAAAATACAACTGCCAGACCATTTGCCTACTTGTAAATGCAGGACTCCTCTCCATTTTTAATGAAGCCATATATTTTGATCATCTTATCAAAATCATGTTCCAACTCTGAGACACCTGCTTCAATCCATAAATAGATCTCTGAAGCTTGCACACCTTGGACTCATCTATGAATGTAAATCCCTCAAGTTATATCATATACATCTCTTCGGTCAGCTCTCTATTCAAGAGAGCTATCTTTACATCCATCTCCTAGATCTCATAGTCTAGATAGGTAGCTATCATAAGCATAATCCAAATGGATTTGAGCATTGCCACAAGAAAAAATATCTCATCATAGTCAATATTATAACGTTGATGATACTCCTTGGCAATTAGACGAGCTTTATAGATCTCCACCTTTCCGTCTATGCCCCTTTATCTTTTAAAGATTCATTTACACCCAATGTTTAACCCCTTCAGGTGAGTCAACCAATGTCCACACATTATTGATCTTCATGGACTCTATCTTTGATTTCATGGTCTTAAGCTATTTTTTAGAATCATATCTATACATCATATCCATATAGGTGATCGGATCCTCATCATTCTGATCGAGTTTGATAGGATCACCATCCTAGACCAAAAAATCATAGTATATGTCAAGCTGATGTGATACTCTACCGGATCACCTTAATGGTATGGAAGGCTCAAGTTTTGATCTAATTAAATTCGACTCATATTCAGCTACTGGTATCGGCTTTTCTACCTATTGAACTTTCTCAAGTTTTACCTTAAAGGCAATAGTTCCATCACAAAAAAAAATTTTCTAAAAAGATTACCTTAAGACTGATGAACAACTTTTGTTCATCAGCATGGTAGAAAATATATCCTTTGGATTCTTTTGAGTATCCTATGAAAGTATACTTATCAGCCTAGGTCCAAGTTTATCTGTTATTAAACATTTGACGTAAGCTAGGCACCCCCTGCCCCTAAGGAGTGAGAGTACTAGCTTATGCCCTGTCCATATCTCATATGAAGTTTTTACTATAGACTTACTTGAAATCCTATTTAGAAGATAACAAGTCGAATCGAGTGCATATCCCTAGAAGGATATCGACAAGCTGGCAAAACCCATCATGGATCGGACCATATCTGATAGAGTTTGATTTTTTCTTTCAAACACTTTATTATGCTGTGATGTTTCACCGAAAAGGTACTCACCCCCTCGATCAGATCGAAGAGTTTTAATACTCTTTCTAATTTATTTTTTTATTTTATTTTAAAATTTTTTAAATATTTTAAATAAATCTGACTTATGTTTTATCAAATAGATATACCCAAACCTGGATAGGTTATCTATGAAAGTGATGAAGTAGAAACATCCACCTCTAGCACTTATGCTCATATGTCCACATACATCAGTATGTACTAGACCTAAGAGCTCAATGGCTCTCTCATCTTTTTCAATAAAAGGTGACTTGGCCATTTTTCCAAAAAAATAGAGCTCACAGATTGAAAGTTATTCATAATCACTGACTTTGAGGATTTCTTCTTGAGTCAACCTATTTATCCTATTCTTGTTAATGTGACCTAACCTACAATGCCATAAGTAAATATTAGATACATTATCTAATCTAGGATGTTTGCTAGTGGAGTAGACTATATTAATAGGTTGTGATATTATATAAATTTTATTATTCAAATATCCAAAAAATATTGTAACACCATTCAAAATGACATTACAAAATTCTTTTTTCATTGAAATTTTCATAATTATTTTTGGCCAAAAGGCCTAAAGAAATGATATTCAAAAAGAAACTAAGGCAATAGTGACAATCACTGAGAACAATAAAATAAGATTCAAATACAAGTTTTAAGATCTCTAATGCTAGAATTGGAACTGGTCTTCCATCTCCAACGTTTAGAAATCTTTTATCTTACTCGAATTTCCTATTGACCTATAATTTCTGTAACGAATTACAAATATGATAAGAGCTTTCGATATCCAATACTTCATTAGTAATATCACAAATAGAGAAATTACAAGGAGTTATCATATAAGTACCTTGTCCAGCAATATTTTACTTTTTTCTCAGCTTATTCGGGTCCAAGGAGGCAATTAACTAAGGACAGTTCCTTTTTTAATGCCTCTATTTCTTGCAGAAGAAACACTCCACTTGACTCTTACCAAGCTTTGGCTTCTTGATCTGGCCCTACAGTGATATCCCAGCCTGAGCTTGCACCTTCTGGGATTTTTTCTTCTTATTCTTCTTTTCTTTCTTAAATGATCGAGAACCAGAAGAAGATCCTCTCACTACATTCACTGACCCCTTGTGGAGTTGGTGATCCTTTGAAAAATTTTGAAGCAATCCTAGCAACCCATGGTAATTGACTTCAGCCTTTCTCATTCTATAATGAGTAAGGAAGGTGAGAAAGGACTTGGACAATGAGTTCAAAGTAGCATCTTTTCCTAATTGCTTATGCAAGGAAAAATTGAGCTTGCTCAAACACTCCATCATCTTGATCTTATATAATACATGATCAGTGACTGAAGCTCCATCTCTCATTTTGGCATTGAAGATGGCACAACTAGTCTTGTGCCACTCAACATCGTCGGGTGTGCTAAAAGACTCGTTTAACACTTAAAGCATATCTTCTGGCTGAGCTGACTCAAACCTGTGATTGAACTTATCACTCATAGCCGCCAGCATAATGCAATACACCATGGTTAGGTCACTGAGCCATTTCTGGTAAGCATCTCTAACCATGCCTCATGCGATTGGGGCAAGCTCCTCAAGTGCTAGATCTATCAAAATATACAAGATTCATTCATGCTCTAGGATAATCTTCAACTTATAGTACTAGCTACTGAAGTTGGGTCCCCCTAGCTTATCATTGTCCAATAATGACTGAAGCGATAGGAAAGTGGCCATAACTATATAAAAAAAAATCAAGATCTAATTAGTAAATGAATTATTACATCTAAAGATTTGGACTTTAATCAAAAGGTTCTCCCACTATTTTATTCAAATTAGTAGCCTCTATCTCTAATTCAAAAAATTTTTCTAATTCTTTAGTAGGTACTAGAATCCACATAGACTGCACATAAGCCTGACTTTGGCTGGTCAATCCATGTATATCCAAGGGTAGGTTCATAACCAATAGTTTCTATAAATAACTTCTAGTAATTAATTTTTCTTCAGTCCCTAATCAGTAGGCTTTGGCCTCCACTGAAAAGGTCCTATTGGTGCAGAATCTGATCGATGCCGGATCGAGCTGGAGTTGAGGAGGAAGAAGTCACCGTCAGTGACCTACAAAATAAAGTTTCATTCGGAGTCGGTGGTGGTGGATCTGGTAGGATCTTTCGATGATCAAGTCAGCTCTTTTGGCCAACAGAAATAGAGTGCTTAGAAAATAGTTCAGCAAAGTTTTTGAAAAGAAGAAGAGAGCTTAGAGAAAATGTATCTGGAGGGTTTCTTTTATAGATGGAGCCCGAAGTTAATAGTGATAGCCATAGCTGTCTGATAGCTAGCCACTCAGGGCTGCATAAGAGGAACGCCGCCTACAGCAGACTGATAGTGACAGCCATAGCCATCCGGTAGCTGGCCGCTCAGGACCGCACGAGAGGGGTGCGGCTTATAGCAGACTGATAGTGATAGCCATAGCTATCCGATACTGAACCACTTGAGATCATGTGAAGGGATGAAGAAATTTGACGTATGTCAATTCTAGAGGAGTTTGGACTCCTAAAGGAAATATGGCTAGAGGAGATCATTCGGAAGGAATGCTAGCTAAAATTCAAAAGTAATCCATTGGAGGAATCCGACTGAAGGAGAAGTCCAGAAGGAGTTGACTCCTAGAGGAATCTGACTGAATGAGAAATCTAGAAAAAGTTTGGCTCCTGGAGGAGTTCGACTAAAGGAGAAGTCCGATAGAAGTTTGGCTCTTAGAGGAATCTGACTAAAGGAGAAGTTTGGAAGGAGTTTGGCTTCTGAAAGAATTTGACTGAAGAAAAATTTGGAAGAAGTTCAACTCTTGGAGAAACTTGACTAAAGGAGAAATTCAGAAGGAGTTCGACTCCTGAAGGAATCTGACTGAAGGAAAGATCCGAAAGGAGTTTGACTCCTAAAGGAACTTAACTGAAGGAGAAATTCAGAAGAAGTTTAGCTCCTGAAAAAATTTGATTGAAGGAGAAATTTAGAAGAAGTTTGGCTTTTGGAGGAATCCGATTGAAGGAGAAATTTGGAAGGAGTTTACTCCTGAAGAAACTTGATTGAAGGAGAAATCCGAAAGAAGTTCGGCTCCTAGAGGAATCCGACTGAAGGAGAGATCCAAAAGAAGTTTGGCTCCTGGAGAAACTTGACTGAAGGAGAAATTTGAAAGAAGTTTGACTCCTGGAGGAGAAATTCGTAAGGAGTTCGGCTCCTGAAGGAATTTGATTGAAGAAAAAATTTGGAAGGAGTTCGGCTCCTGGAGGAGTTTGACTAAAGAAAAAATTTGGAAGGAGTTCGACTCCTAGAGGAATCCGACTGAAGGAGTGATCCAAAAGGAGTTTGGCTCTTGGAGGAGTCTGACTGAAGGAGAAATCCAGAAGGAGTTCGGCTCTTGAAGAAATTTGACTGAAGGAGAGATTCGAAAGGGGTTCAGCTCCTGAAGAAATTTGACTAAAGAAGAGATCCAAAAGGAGTTTGGCTCCTATAGGCATCCGACTGATAGAAAAGTTTGGAAGGAGTTCACTCCTGGAAGAATTCGACTGAGAGAGAAGTCTAGAAGGAGTTTTGGCTCCTAGAGGAGTCTGACTGAAGGAGAGGTCTGAAAGGAGTTTGGCTCTCATAGGCATCTGACTGAAGGAGAAGTCCAGAAGGAGTTCGCTCCTGGAGGAATCCGACTGAAGGAGAGATCTAGAAGGAGTTTGGCTCCTAAAGGAGTCCGATTGTAGGAGAAATCTGAAAGGAGTTCAGCTCTTAGAGGAATCCAACTGAAGGAGAGATCTAGAAGGAGTTTGGCTCCTAGAGGAATCCGATTAAAGGAGAGATCTGGAAGGAGTTCGGCTCCTATAGGAATCTGAGTGAAAAAGAGATCCGAAAGGAGTTTAGCTTCTGGAGTAATCCGACTGAAGGAGAGATCTAGAAGGAGTTTGGCTCCTATAGGCATCTGACTGAAGGAGAAATCCAAAAGAAGTTCGCTCCTAGAGGAATCCAATTGAGGGAGAAGTCTGAAAGCAGTTTGGCTCCTAAAGGAGTCCGATTGAAGAAGAGGTCTAGAAGAAGTTTGGCTCCTAGTGGAGTCTGACTGAAGGAGAAATCTAGAAGAAGTTTGGCTCATGGAGGAATCCAACTGAAGGAGAGATCCAGAAGGAGTTTGGCTCCTGGAGGAATCTGAATGAAGGAAAGATCTGGAAGGAGTTCAGCTCCTGTAGGAATCCAACTGAAGGAGAGATCTGGAAGGAGTTCGACTCCTATAGGCATCCGTTTGAAGGAGAAGTTCGGAAGGAGTTCAGCTCCTAAAAGAATTCAATCATTGAAAGAGTTCAGCTAGGGCTTGGCAGTTTAAAGAGTTCGATTGGGATTCGACCGTTGGAGGAGAATTTTCGATCGAAGCTCTTTTGTGATTACCAGTTGCATTAAGCTAAGTATCAGGCTGGACTTCAATGGGAGTGGGGTTTATCCCCAATAGGTCCAATTAGGTCTAACCATTAGCATGACTATACTTGATCCATCTAATCAATAAATGATTAAACCCAACTTTGGTTGGTTAATATAATCACTATTTAGAGAGATGCGGTTAAGAAATCATATTATGAATGATAATTCCATTAGCCGGTAAGCACTAGGCCTTTGAGTCTGAAGGAAATAGATCTAAGAATTTATGATCAAATTTTGAAACTTTTCAAAAACATGCAGTGGAAGAGATAATCTAATCACATTAATTTATTGATAATACATAAAAAGCTCTAGATCTAGGATCTTATCATATGATCTAAGCATGCTACTAAATCTGAAATTAAGAGACAAAAGAATATGATGTTGATCACAACAACATCAGAACTATGCTAGATCAAATCTAGATAAGAAAAAGAAGATAGTATCATCCTTACCTTTGCAAGTTAGATTCTTTAACTTGCTGATCTGAGGCTGAGGTTATCGCTCTGAGCTGCACATATGTCTGGCCTCTATAGAATATCCACACAAGGCTCCGATCTAAGATCTGAAGTCCGACGATAGAAAATCAGCACAACATGCTAGTACCATGCTGATCCTTCTTCGATGGCTCATCTAGAATCTTCTTCTTCAATCCTTGAACTATCCAATAATTAGAAGAAGAATAAAGATATTTGTGAAGGGATTCATCTCTCAAAATCTCACAAAAAGAAGAGAAAGGGATCAAGAAAAACCCCTAGAGAAGAACTCTTTCTTCTCCCTTCTTTTTCTCTCACCAAGACATAATAGTTTGTGTCTCAACAAAGCACCATGCCCAGATCTTCTTTGCACCCAAGCTTCCAACATCCCAAACCTATCTCTCAGTCTAAAATCTGTAGAAAACTCATGCCCTAACTCTCTTTAAATAGAGAGTTATGACAGAGTCCTTGTCTAGGTCAAATACCTAGAAAGGTAGGTCCAAATTTAGCAAGGATTGGAGTGCCCAATTCTTGGGTGTCCCCTCTTTTTTTTTTTTTTTGTAGACCCTAGGTAATATGTGAAAATAATTCTTATATCTCTCACAAAAAAATCAAAAAAAAATTAGGTGGTTTGGTGCCTCAAATAAATAAGAAAAAATGATGTGTCAAACTTTATCCAATAGAAAACTAGGTCAAAATAACTTATTTGTTTTGATCTATTTCATGACTAATTTCCTTCTAAAATGGTGGGATACATAAAAAGGGCATGAATACTTTTTAGACATAAAATTTTCCATGAAAATTTTAAGGGAAATGGTGTGGGGGGTCATGGAAAGCAAGGTGGCGCAAGATGGAGAAATCCTAGTCACACTAGGACTCTAGTTTTGACTTATTCCAACTTATTATTTGAACCTAATTAAATCAAAACTAATGCAACCCAATTAGAGATGATATTAGTCAAACTAAGAGCCTAATTAAATTATATTAAATTTAATTTAAATTTAATTTAATTTTTAATCAAATTAGAAATTAGGTGCATACAAGTTCTAATTGAATAGGATCTTGTTCTCCCTTGCAATTGGCTCATCCAATAAACCAATTATACTTGATCCAATTAAGACCAAACTAAATCATATTTAACTATATTTAATCACAATCCTTTGGCTTAATCAAATTAAGTCAATTAGCAATCCAATTGCTAATCGATCCTCCTACAATACTTGTACTAGGCAAACATCAATCGTATTGATTGTTTAACCTTAGAATGATTCTAAATCATCGATCAACCATCCGATCAGATGGAGACCTCTTATATGTATGATCCCATAGGTTTGAACCTAAGCTGATAGCAAAGGAATAAATTTTTATACCAATTGAAGTGACTATCTAGCAATGATATCCGATGGCCAGATAGGTCGAATGTATAAAGTAACACTCTTAGAACCCATGTAGATATAGTTTCCATATAGTTCATCCCTTTGACCTTAACGCTCATAGGACGTGTAACACCCCATCCTAACTAACTATGGCTAATGGTGCCATACCCCATCCTTATCTGAAGTATAACATCAAGCTTTAAAGTCTAAATTGTCAAACTATACTACTTCCACTTGAGTTCAAAAATAACTATACATAACTAGCTTTTGTTCTGATAATACAACACCCATACTCATTACATATTGAAACATACTCTTTTACATTTAGGCTCCTTACAAGTTATATATATATACAAAATATCCTCAAAACATCTATATACAAAATATCCTCAAAATATCCATTGATTAAGAGTCTCACGTGGCCAACCTATCTAGTTTGAATGCTGATAAGGATGCTGCTACTTTAATTCTAAAATTGGCTAAAGTGCTCCAAACCTACATTTAGAGAAAAGAGGTGGGAATGAGACCTAAGTCCCAGTGAATGGATAATCCATTTAACAATGGGAAAATAGGAAAAGATAAGCTGTAATACATATCGTCGTAACATAGAGCATATATAATTCATCTTCTTTTAAAATAGTATAAGCTAAACAAAAATAATGCCATAATAAATCATTTTGTTAAAAGAGGACTTTGCTGAGCTGAAGTAAATGTACTAAGCTATAATAAAACACTTTTTATTTGCTAAAGTAAACAATGTTTAAAGAATGCTGTTGACTACTATCGATTACCCCCAGCGCACCACTACCATGGGTAATCCACACGTAGTATGAATGCTACTGAAATAGCTCCACCAGGCTTTTTAGTAACTGTTGAGCCTCTCTGGGCATTTGAATCACTGATACTATTATGGTGCCGGCTAAATTATGTTGTACGGTATGCTAATGCCATGGCTAAGTTTCAAAAGAAAACTAAATAGCTTTCCAATTCACATGAGCTATTTCAAAATTTGAGCTACACAAATCAAAGTCTTAATCAAAGCATATATATAGATTCTTGTTTCCAAGTTTGCACATACATGCACATAAGTTGAAAATCATAAAAGTCTAGCTGTTGTTTCAAGATAAATATTTTTTATAGCAAATTCAATAAGAATACCAAAGTTAAGTAGGAAATCCACTCACCTAATGATGATTACTAGATC
The DNA here is from genome assembly GCA_006176705.1 of Cocos nucifera. NCBI lineage: Eukaryota > Viridiplantae > Streptophyta > Magnoliopsida > Arecales > Arecaceae > Cocos > Cocos nucifera. Next base: position 62,734 of record QRFJ01001039.1, read on the forward strand.
ATTCTAGAGCTTGATTCACCCAAAGCACTTTTTGACCCCTCTTCTTCTCCTAAAAAGTTGGTGAACACTATTAAACATAAAATTATGGGGTATATGAATATAATTGTGCATGCTTTGTTATGATATGTTTGTTCTTTAACCATCTTAACTCTTACCTTTATTCTACTTTACTTTTCCTAGATTAGGTTCAGCTAAACCTCAACATCTATTCAACAAAATCCCAATATTTCTACTATTTTTCCTTCTTTATAATCTATTTTAACTCTACCAAATATAAACCCAATTTGTTTGCTAAAACACATCAAAAGAATTTCAGAACACAATATGGACAGCAATTATTTTTCCTTCTATTCAACTCTCACTTATAATTCAATTCACTAAAACCCTAAGGCTATAAAAGATCAACATGAAGTTAAATTTGAATGCAATTTAATGGTTAAAATCCTTACCTCAAATGGTTTATGCACTTCTGCCCTCAAACTAGTCTTCTTTCCTCCTTACTATTAAGAACTCCTCTTTCCTCAAATCAATTCTTCACTAAGTACCCCTTTCCAAAGCTGAATTCTTCTTAAATTTTGACTAAGAAACCACCTCTTCCTAAACGCTTTTCTTTTTTGACCTTCTATTATTCGCTGGAGAACAAAAACCATAGCAAAGAGAATCGATTGCTAAGTCTTTAGGAAAGAATAATTTAAGGGAGAGACTTGCTAGGTGTCAAATCCCCAGGAGGCTAGCTAGAGGCTTTCTTCTCTTATCCATTTATTTATATTAAAACTTGCCACGTAATCCCTTCAATAACTATTTTAAAATTCCACTTGAAAAGCTATCAGCTGAAACCTACTCTTAGGTTTTTCCATGATTGAGCTCGACACCTTTGGAAATAAAGATCAACACCCACACACAGGTCAGCCCCTAGATCGTCCCTCAGGTCATCTAAAGTATCGATACCTTATCAGGCAAGTATCGACCCCTAGGTGTACCACCATAAATCTTCCTAAAATAGCCTCTCTATTTTTTTGAGATAGGGTCGACACCTTCTAGACAAGTGTCGACCCCTTCCTTCAGGTTTTAATAGAAACTTATTTCATCCTTTGCTCGCAGCTTTACTCACTACTCAGCTTATTTATTTTACTCTTCATTAACTTTAAAACATAAATATAAATAAGGAACACCCCCCTATTTGGATTCAACAAAAGTATTAGAAAAATCAAAATCCTTAAGAATAGAATACCAAAATTTGGGTTCTAGTTCAAATTCTCCCAACCAGAAACTTTTAAAACTTTCTTGCTTTAGAACAAATTGGTTAAAGGGTCTCCAAACTTCATTAAAAATCATTTTGTAGCTCACCAATATCTAAGGATCAATTACCAAATTTTTTTATTCCAAGAAAATATATATTTTATATAGCTTTACTTATAGGTGCCAATTTCTAGACTTAGAAAATTTTCAGGACTCAAAATGGTAGATAGTTATAATTTATGCTCAAATGTACCATAAATAAATTACTATGCCATACATACACTAACACAAATCTTTTAATTCACTATTTTCTAAATTTGGGATGTTACAGGATGACTCAGAGTTTAACTATTAATCCTAATTAGGTCATTCATATTATATTTTAAAATACCAAATCCATCTCATGGATTATCCTAGCCAAAGTTTTGAACAGTGATGCATTTTCTCCAAACCCTTGGAGTGGTCAATCCTATCTTGATCATACACTAACTTCATAAGTACTTGATTATGTTTAGAAACCTTCCATCATTAAATTAGAAATTCAGGTAGTCTGGCAATAAAGCATGGTATGTTGCTTGCAAGCCACCATGATGATCTCAAATCTAAGGAACACTTATATCCATATTCCATCAGAGTAATTCTTGATAGCAAAATGCTCTGGAGTTAGTCACATTCAGTGATGATGTATAACATCCTAGACTAGCAAAATAATAGATTAAAAGATTTGTATTCAAGTATGTATGGCATAGTAGTCTATTTATAGTATATTTGAGCCCTTTGAGCATAAATTATGACTATCTATTATTTCAAGCTTTAAAAATTTTTAAAGTCTGAAAGTAGCACCTATCTCAAGAGTTATATAAAATATGAATTTTTTTAAAATCAAAATTAATGATAATTAATTCTCAAAAATTAGTGAGTCATAAAGTGATTTTTAATGAATTTTTAAACCCTTTAATCTATTCATTCTGAAGCGAGAAAATTTTAAAAGTTTCAAGTTTTAGAGAATTTAAACTAGAACCTAAATTTTGGAATCATATCCTTGAGGATTTTGATTTTTCTGATATTTTTATTGGTTCTAAATAGGGGGATGTTCTTTATTTATATTTATGTTTTAAAATTAATGGACATTAACTTTAAAAAAAATATAAATAAGTAGAGTATTGGATAAAACTGTGAGCAAAGTATGAAACTAAAATTTCTAAAACTTAAGAAAAAAGGTCAACACTTCTCCAAAAGGTGTCGGCACTGTCTCAAAAAAATAGAGAGAAAATTTTGAAAAGATTTATGGTGGTACACCTTAGGGTCAACCTATTTTGGTGAGGTGTCATCACTTTTCTTGAGGGATCGACCTATGGGATGACCTATTTTAAGGAAGGGACGATCTAGGGGCTAACCTATATTAGGGTGTCAATCCTTTTCTCAAAGGTGTTGACCCCAAACAAGAAAATTCTAGGAGCAGGTTTAGCCGAGAATATTTTAAGTTATGAATTTAAAATGAATTTTGATGGGATGATTGAGCAGCTTGAAAACATAAATAAGGAGCAAGAAATTTAGCTGGGTGACACCTCAATGGGTTAGAAATTTATGGAATTTTCTTGAATTGATACCTTGCAAGCTTCTTCTTTAAACTATTCTTTTCCTAAGAGATGTCTATTGGTTCTTTTACCATGGTTTGGGGTCCTAAAGTTAAACAAAGAGGAGAGAGGAGGGAAGAGAGCCGTAGAAGGTGAGTTCCCAGTAGAAAATCAAGAGGAATTCACCTAGAAAGAGAGAATTGAGTAAAAATCAATTGAAAGAAGAAGTTATTGAAGTCGGAAAGAAAGGAATCTGTGCTTGGCTTGCCGCAATGTTTTAATCACTTGAGGGAAAGGAAAGAATTGGAAAAGGTGCTTGAGTAAGCCAAATAACTAGTGGCCAGTTGAGGTGAGTGATTCCATCTTTCTATAGTATTTTTACCGTACTTTATTAAGTAAAGATATTATTTGAAAAGCAGGATATTCTCTTGATACTTTGTAGCTTATGTTGATTTCATATATATGTAGTTTGAAAACTATTAAAACAAGGAATGGTTTCTAGATAGCTTTTGTATAACTCATAAGCAAGCATATGTATACGTGTTCTTTAAAGCATGATTTAGTAATTTTAAACATGTTTCATAGTGATATCTTATGTGATTTCATCTTATGTATGGTTGATTTCTGTTTATGTGCCATGGAGCTTATTAATGTTTGTGAGCACGGACAGGCTGCTCCTAGGAAGGGTAAACCCTATGAGAGTGTGTTGTTCCGTTAACACTGAGACAGGCCGCTCATAGGGATGGTATACTTATAAGAGTGTATTATCCTTTAGGTGATAAGGTAGGCTGCTCATAAGAGATCCTATGAGAGTGTGTTGTTTTCAATGAAAGCAGTACTTATGAGAGTGTGTTGTCCTTTTGATGATAAGGTAGGATGCTCATAAGAAACCCTATGAAAATGTGTTGTCCTTTGGTGATAAGGCAGGCAGCCCATAGGATTGGTCCATTCATGGAAGTGTATTGTCCTTTTGGTGATAAGGCAAGTAGCCCATAGAATTGGTCCATTTATGGTTGTGCTATAGTTGCTCCATGTGAGAGTGTGTCATGGGACCGCTCACATGTAGATGAAATTATGGTATAGTTTATGTGCTGGTTGCTCTATGTGAGAGTGTATCATAGGACTGCTCACATGTAGATGAACTTATGGTATGGATACTCATATGTGGTTGTAGTACAAATACTCAGGCGAGATTCTATGGAAATATATTATTGTAGTATTAGTAGCGATAAGCAAAGGTTTGTGCTTTACAAGAACTTTTTATATGATTCATAGTTATCCTATTTGATTGTTTAGTAGCTTGTTGGTACATATTATGCATTGTAATATAATAAGTATAATATGTTTTCCATTGATAGTTGGATGCACTCACTGAGACTTCCCCAAGTCTCATCCCTCACTCTTTCTATTTGCAGTTTTTGGAGTAGCTAGGTTTGAAGATATGTTTTAGCTTGTGTATCAGTACCTTGAGAGGAGGAAGAATTTTTATAAAAATTATTTGTAAAAGAAATATAGTTTGAGAAGTGCTGTATAGCCAGAAACAGTTATATATATATGTTTTAGTTTGTTTTTACATATATGTGTATTATAAAGAATGATTCAATGAATAAAATGTATAAATACAATATGGTTTTGTAAATTAGAAACCCTGAGGTTGGCACTGTGAAATGTTGAGCGAAGTTAAGATATTTTCTTTAGTAGGTAAAAAAGTTAAATTGAAATGTTTCCAGTTAAAAGAAAATTGAGATAATTATTTTGAGCAGGTTTAAGTGATTCTTCAGTTCAGATATAGCATAGAAATCCACTTAATCTTTGGATAAGGGTGGGGTATGGCACCATCACCCGTAGTTAATTAGGGGTGGGATGTTACATGATGTACCCTTACATCTCACCTATATGCCATACCAGTGTTTCTACACTCCTTGGTTAAGAAGACAATCAACCTATATGGCATACAACGACCTATACTTGATAAATGTTGTCATCCTGATTAACAACGTATCATTTGATCATAAACAGTTTAAGGACTAATCTATAAATCATCTCTTTATTGAAACTAAATAGTCCTAAGAACTTCATCATAATAAAGAAGTTCAATAGAAGATGTAGACTTTATGATGAAAATACTAAAATATTATTTTATTTAATAATAAATTATTTATAAATATAAAATAGCACAACCATCAATAGACTGGCAATTAGTTTTGGAACATAATTTTCAACAACTCTCACTTATCCTAAACCCACTCGATATAGTATCTAATACCCATCTTCGACTTGTGGTTATCGAACTTCTTTACCACCAGGGCTTTAATGAAGGGGTTGGCCAGATTTTTTTTTCCATCGATCTTCTAAAGGTCGACGTCACCTCGATTCATGAACTTCTAGACTAGATGGTAGCAGCGCAATATGTGCTTTGTTCGTTCGTGTGCCTTTAGTTCCTTCGTCTAAGCAATGGCACTAGTGTTATCACAGTAGAGCAGGACCGAACCATCAAGAGAGGATGCTACTTCGAGCTCGGTGATAAACTTTCTCAGCCATAGCTTCTTTCACGGCATCTGATACTATGATGTGCTCCATCTCGTAAATAAAGTCTACCATAGTATGCTGCTTGGAACTCTTCCTGTAGATGGCTCCACCATTTAGGATAAAGATATAACCTGACACGCTTCTGCTGTCATCATGGTCAGATTGAAAGCTAGAGTTTGCAAATCATACTAGTTTCAAATCTAACTCATCATAGTTCAACCACTGATCCTTAGTATTTCTCAAATACTCAAGGATAGTTTTTACCACTTTTCAATGGTTCTCCCTAGGATCAGATTGGTATCTACTCACTACTCCTAGTGAGTATGCCATATCTGATGTCGTACATGTCATGGTGTACATGATAGATTTTACTGTCGAAGCATATAGGATTCTACTCATACACTCTCTCTCTCTTTAAGAGTTATCAGACAATCCTTCTTGGAGAGAAAAATTTCATGGCCTATCGAAAGATAGCCCTTTTTGGAATGCTCCATGTTGAACCTCTTCAGCATAGTTTCTATATACGTGGATTGGGATAACCCAAGCATCCTCTTTGATCTATCCCTATAAATCTTCATTCCTGGAATATAGGATGCTTCACCCAAGTCTTTCATGGAGAATTGAGATGATAGCCAAACTTTTATTCCTTATAGTGGAGGGACGTCATTTTCGATTAAGAGAATGTCATCCATGTACAAAATAAAAAATACTACTGCCAAATCATTTGCCCACTTGTAAATACAAGGTTCTTCTCCATTCTTAACAAAGTTGTACGTTTTGATCTTATTACCCAGTTAGCAACCCAAAAGGGGGGGGTGAATTGGGTTTTTAATATTTTAAAGCTAATTTAAAGATATCAAGATTAAATAATGATATGCAAGATATGTGTGTGAAGTGATTTAGGTTAGAGAAAAATATAAAAGATTAGAGACTAAGAATTTAACAAACTAAGGAAAGAAAGATAGCAAGCATACCACAAACAAGCAAGATTTATAATGGTTCGATGCTTTTCTTGCACCAACATCCACTCCCCAAGCTCCTACTTGAAAATTAAAATTCACTAACCGTATTCAAACTGAATACACCATTGGAAACCTCCAACCCTAGCTATCCTAAGCTAGAACACTTATTTTCTGGGTACAAGCCAACCCAATACAATTCTATTCAATGTTAGGATCAACCTTTCTAAGTTTTGGAACCCTCCCAAAACTTGAATCAAAATAGTAAAGCAGAGTAAAAGATTTAATGACAATCAAATATAAGTTTAGCTCTCTTTATGAGTAAATAAAATCTTAAGAATGCTTTTCACAATAATGGATGAAGCATCTCTAATTTTTCTCAAGGTTGTTAGAGATTTGAAAGAGCTCTTGAGAGGTAGGTGAACATAAAACGAAGGCTTCTTTGCTTGAAGATAACTTTTGCTTAGGGCTGAAATTGAATCACACCAATCTCTTATATTTTTTCCTATTTAAAGTCTTTTAAATCTTCAATAGATGGAGGAGAGAATCTTGGGCAAGATTTATAGCCATTAAAGACATTAAAGAAACCATTAAAACCTGCTAAAACAAGAAAAAAATAGTTGTTTGTAGAAAAATTTTCATTGCAAGGGTCGACTCATGGCACAGGAGTCAACCTTGAGGTCGACCTCTGAGACAAAATTTAGAAAAATAGTTGTTCTATATTTTTAGCCTTCGGAACAGCAAAGGTCCACCCTGAGTATAGAGACAGCGTGCTAAACAACCCTTTTCAGTAGGGAACGACCTAGGGGTCGATCCTTATGCTTCAAACTTGATTTTCTTCCAAAATAAGCATCCAAAAATTATGGGACTACCTCCAAAGAATTAGAAATCTTCTATACTTGCTCTTAAGGCTCTCAGATCAAAACTTGATAAAATTATGAATTTGCTTCTGAAATATAAAAAATCTTTTTTCAAGTCAAATTCATTAGTAATCCCCTCAAATGCTTTGTAATCATCAAAATCAATTCTTGGAGCAACAATCTTTTTCTTTTTGATGATGATAAAATATTTGCGCATAATAGAAAATAAAGCATGTAGAAGCATTGATTGAGGATTTCAAAAATTTTGAAGAAACATGCTACATCACATACTAGGATATTATATTTAATTATTTGACCAATATGGCATCAAGAGCAGTTTGATGATTACTTATAGTCAGGTATTTAAATGATTTGCAAAAGTGTTTGACTTACCTTTTTTTTTTATCAATTTTACTTCAATTTTATTTTTTTTATCAATTTTATTTTAATTTTGCTTATAGTCCAATTTTATTTACTCTATTCCTCCTTTTTGACATCATCAAGTAAAATGTTCAAGAATTTTAAAATTCAAAAATAAAAAAGCCTCCTCCTTAAGTTATTCCATATGTTTTTCTATTAGAACAAGATTTTATAACAAAACTTTCAATTTATAATATAATGATCATAATGAAATTTAGCCAATTCATAAAGATTTTATTTCACATCATTCAAATGATATCATCACATATTTACATTCAAATAATTATCATAACATCAATTCATCAAAATATATAAGTGCTAAACATAAAAAATATAAAGGTATCAAAAGTATTCATGAGAATTAGGCCATCAAAATGTACAAAATTTATGGATACAACTATCCATGACCCAAATAGCCAATAGTACCAATGCCATAAGTTTGATCCAAAAAAAATATAACCAACTATGACTTGATCAACAACTGATAGAAACAACTAAGAGATACTAGATCATAACCTAATACAAGGATGACTAGACTAGATCTAGTAGAGATCATGGCTGGAAGCATCTGAATCAGATGAGAAATTAGAGATGTGATGGGGTGTGTCAGGGTCAAATCCAGGAGCACATCCTTGACCATGTCTGCCTCAACCATGGGTGGAGGTGTAGGCTCGAGCAGCTGGATGAGATGGCCCAGGAGTCTGAGAGGAAGTGGGCTGAGCAAGAAGAGCAATCCTGATAGTGTCTAAATGATCCAGTGCTCTCAACATGGACTGAGTGAGGATGCCAATCTATGTAGATAGAGTATCACTGGAGTCTCTGAACTCTCTCATCAGAAAGTCAAAACCACCCTCCAGAACACCTCGAAGTCTAGCTGCCTCAGCTGTAAGATCTGATATCTCTGTAATGTCCCCTCTCATCTGAGGATAAGCCAGATTCAAAACCTACCTCTATAAATCTAAAACTCTATCTGTCAATCTCAAAATACATCCCTCGAGGTCCTCAAGCCATACAGACTGAGCAGTAAGCAACTAGAAGATAGTAGATACATGTGGAATCATAGATTGATCAAAAGATGGGATGAAGTGAGTACTCTCCCCATGAGTGGTACTGGCCATCTGGTGAGATAAAAAACCTACAATCCTCTGAGATAGGATATCGGTAATCGACTGAACTAACTAGTCAGTGATCCTCCTAATCTGGTCATCAGAGAATCTAACATCTATGTCTCTACTCGTCGATGGTGCCACATCTACATCTCTCCTCACTGACTCTGAGGGACTAGCCTCATAATACAAACTGAAAGTCAGAAGATCCTCTATGAAATTGAGGAGGTGAAGATGGTCCCTCCTCCTCAGCTCTCTCTACATCCTCAGCACCTTTGGACCAACCACCATCAATCTTTGAAAAATCCATGTGATGCAGTATGTGGCGGTTGATGGTATCGGTGTGAGATAATCTGGCAACTGGTGTCAGATAATCTGGCAACTGGCTCTTCAAAACTAACTCCAAACCTCCTAAACACTAATAAGAGGGCCATACCATAGGATAGATGTGCCTTAGACCTATTCAAGGTCTCTCTCATCATTTCTATCATCAAAATAGGGAGGTTAAAGGGGGTCTCTGTAATCACATGAAACATGATACATATGTCCCTACCAGATAATAAATCATGCCTGCCACTCCTAGGGATAAATAACTTGGTAACCATGGTATGTAATACTCTCATTTCAGTAGAAAGAATCTTGGCCTCTAATTTATTCAAATTTTCTTCAAATTCTCTCCCCAAGATGGCTCTTAGTCCTTCTTAATGGATTTGTTTCATTTCCTTGTAACCCTCACATGGTAATCTTAAAATTTCCCCTAGGTGAACTGGATCAAGAGTAATCTCCGTACCTTTAACAATAAATTTTACTATTCCATTGAAAAACTCTCTAACCAAATCCACATATGTAGCTTCTTTCAACTTGCAAAAGTAATCCCATCCTTGCTTTTTAATTTTTAACACAAATGAAAATCCTTCTTTCTCAAAGAAACTAAAATCAACATTCTTTCCTGGTTCAACCTTTCTATCAGACAAAGAAACCTTACTTAGTGTAAGAGGAGAATGTGAAGATCGTTTGGAGGTAGATGTTGGACCAGGAGAGGGCTCTAGTGCTGTTCTTTTTTGATGGGCTTCTTCCTCTAAGCAATAGACCAATTTTATTCTCTATGGTAGTTTCATCTTTGGCGTCATTATAACCAAAAGAAGCCTCAATCCCACACAAGTGAGTCAAGGAAAAGTGGAATAGAGAAGATTTGAGAAGGAGGTGAAAGGTTTTGAGGAAGGAGCTGACGGTGGGTTTTAGGGCAAGGGTTTGCTAGAATTCTTCAAACCACCCAAATGGAAAGAAAATAGAAAGAGATTTGGTTCCTTAAGGGGCGATTTGAGGAGAGGATCTTAGGAGAAAGGGAGATTTTGAGAGATTTCTTTGATTGAAGGGTTGGGGAGAAAGGCCGATTTGTTCGAGTGAAGCAAGAAACATGGGAGGTCGGCCTCTTAGCCGAAGGAGTTCTTGATTAATAGGGTCGGGCGAAAAGGATTTTGGTCAAATTACAAGAATGCCCATGAGTCATCCCTTAGGTTAACCCATGGCATAAGAATATCCAAAAATTGATGAAAAATTCTGAAAAAATCTGAGATTTTAGGGGTTGAATTTTACACATGAGAGTGATCAAAGAATGATTAGATTTGAGCTTTTTGAGAAAGAAAAGTGAGATATAGGCTCAAGATAGTTTAAGATGATATTTTGATAGAAGAGAGCTTGGAATCATAAAGATGTTTAGGCTAGGGGATCAAGAATTCCTAATTCTCTTCTAATCTCATAGAATTTATCTTCGCTTAAGGCCTTAGTAAAAATATCAGCCAATTGATTTTCAGTACAAACATAATCAAGAATTATGTCATTATTTTGAACATGCTCTCTTATGAAATGAAATCTTATTTCAATGTATTTTGATCTAGAGTGTTAGATTGGATTCTTAGTTAGATTTACAGCACTAGTATTATCACATCTTATGAAAGTTTTATTTAGGTTGATGCCAAAGTCCTCAAGTTGTTGCTTAATCCATAAAATTTGTGCACAACAACTTCCGACTGCAATGTATTCAGCCTTGGCTATAGACAATGCTACCGAATTTTGCTTCTTGCTAAATCAAGAGATTAAGTTAACTCCTAAAAATTAGCAAGTTCCACTAGTGCTTTTTCTATCTAATTTACATCCAGCAAATTCTACATCTGAATATCTAATTAAATTGATTGATGAATTCTTAGAGTACCATAAACCTATGGATTGAGTTTCTTTTAGGTATTTAAGTATTCTTTTTATAATATTTAAATATGATTCTTTTGGATTAGATTGAAATTGTGCACATAAACAAACACTAAATATGATAACTGGTCTACTAGCAGTTAAATACAACAAAAAACCAATCATGTCTCTATAAAGTTTTTGATCAACACTTTTACCTTCTTTATCCTTGTCAAGCTTACATGATGGACTCATGGGGGTACCAATTGCTTTGGAGCTCTCCATCCTAAATCTCTTGAGTAGTTCTCTTGTGTACTTGCTTTGAGTGATGGAGATCTCTTCTTTTATTTGTTTGATTTGAAATCCGTGGAAGAATGTTAGTTCACTCATCATGCTCATCTCGAACGCCTCCTGCATGAGCTTAGCAAAATCTTGACATAAAGTTTCATTAGTAGATCCAAATATAATATCATCAACATATATTTGTATTACTAAGATATCATCATGATCTCTTTTAATGAAAAGGGTTGTATCTACATTTCCTCTTGAAAATCCATTATTAAGCAAGAATTTACTTAGTCTTTCATACCAAGCCCTAGGTGCTTGTTTTAAACCATATAATGCTTTGTTTAATCTAAAAACATAATTTGAAAAAACATAATTTTTAAAATTGGGAGGTTATTCTACATAAACTTCTTCGGCAATATATCCATTTAAAAAAGCACTTTTAACATCCATATGAAATAGCTTGAAATTCATAAAGCATGCATAAGCAAGTAAAAGTCTAATTGCTTCTAGTTTAGCAACAGGTGCAAAGGTTTCATCAAAATCAATTTTCTCTTCTTAATTATAACCCTTTGCAACTAATCTTATTTTATTCATAATTATATTTTCATTTTCATCCAATTTATTTCTATATACCCATTTCGTACTAATTATTGGATAATTTTTAGGTCTTGATACTAAGGTCCATATATTATTTCTTTCGAATTGATTAAGTTCCTCTTGTATTGCATTTATTCAATTATAATCTTTTTCGACTTCATCAATGGTTTTGGATTCAAAATAAGAAACAAATGCAAAATGATTGTATGCATCTTTAAGTGAAGAGCGAGTTTTTATCCCATGTGTAGGATCACCAATAATTAGTTCTTTCGGGTGATTGTGAACATACCTCCATTCTTTTGGAAGATCATTTGTACCTTGAGATTGTTCTTATTGTCCTTCACCCTCAATTTCTTGCTTGTCTTCATGATTCTCTTCATTTTGAATTATTGAATCCTTTAGTATAATCTCCTTCATTCCTTCTATAAGAGGATCTGCATCATCAATACCCTCACTTTTTCTTGATGGAAGATCATTAGTCTCATCAAAAATAATATGTATTGACTCCTCTACTACTAAGGTTTTTTTGTTAAAAACTCTAAAAGCTTTACTAGAAGAGGAGTAACCAAAAAAAATAGCTTCATCGAATTTTGCATCAAATTTACCTAGTTTTTCTTTACCATTATTCAAAACAAAACATCAGCAACCAAAAACATGAAAATATGCAATGTTAGATTTTCTTCCTTTCCAAAGCTCATAAGATATTTTTTTTAAAATTGGTCTGATTAGGGTATGGTTTAAGATGTAACATGCTGTATTAATTGCTTCCGCCCAAAAGTATCTTGGAAGGTTGCTTTCACATAGCATAGTATGGGCCATTTCTTCTAGAATTCTATTTTTTCTTTCTACTACATTTTGTTGGGGTGTCCTAGGTGCTGAAAAATTATGGCTAATTTCTTTTTCATCACAAAATTTTTCAAAGTCTTGATTTTTAAATTTGGTTCTATGATCACTTCGAATGCTTTGAATTGAAAATTCTTTATCATTTGTAACTTTTTGGTAAAACTTTGTGAAAATATGAAAAATTTCATCTTTGTGTGCTAAAAAGAAAATCCATGTAAAATGTGAGTAGTCATCGATAATTACAAAACCACAATATTTTCCACCTAAGCTTGCTGTTCTTGTAGGACCAAACAAAATCCATGTGCAAAAGTTCAAAGGGCCTAGAAGTTGAAACAATATTCTTAGATTTGAATGAAACTCTTGTTTGTTTACCTAGTTGGCATGCATCATAAATTTTATCTTTTTCAAAGTTCAATTTTGATAAATCGATAACTAATTCCTTTTTGATAAGCTTTGAAAGTAAATGCATACTAATGTGTGCAAGCCTACGATGCCAAAGACAACTAGTCTCATTAATTTTGGCATTCATAGTTACTAAACATTGCATGTTTATCATAGAAAGATCATTCAAATGTATCATATAAATATTACCATGCCTATGACCAACAATCTTAATGCCATCATCATTGGAACTAGTTATAATGCATAATGAAGATTCAAAAATAACTTTGTAACCCTTGTCACAAAGTTGACTAATACTTAAGAGATTGTATTTTAAACCATCTACTAATAAAACATTTTCAATATACTTGGAGGGAGTGATACCAACATTATCTATACCAATAATCTTTCCTTTGGCATTATCTCCAAATGTGACCATCCCTCCATTTTTAGCATCAAGTGTGATGAATTGGAACTCATCACCGGTCATGTATCTTGAGCATCCACTGTCAAGATACCATCTTCGATTTTCTCCTTTGGATGCAAGACACACCTACATGCAAAATCAAGTCCTTACTCTAGGTACCCAAGTTTTCTTGGATCCTTTAAGATTAGTCATAATGGTTCTTTTTGGAACATATATTTTCTTTATATTTGAATTGTTAGAGAAGCATTTATAAGATTTGTGTCCTAGTTTACCACATTTAAAGCAACATTTAAAAATTTATTGCTTTGTAAATTTACAAAAATATTTTTTAAAAATTTTTGTTTTCTTAGGGGGTTATAACCTAAACCAGCCTTATCATAAACGGTCTTTTGATTTTCAAGAATCATATGAAGTTTATTTGAACTCAAAGTAAAATTTTCAACTATCGATTTTAAATTGCCAATTTCTTTTTTCAAATTTAGATTCTCTTGAGTTAAGACTAGTTTTTCACTTAGGATAGTTTCATTTTTCTTAGCAAAACTTGATTTTTTAATTTTAGTTCTTTGTTTTTAGTTCCTAACTTCTTTAAATCATCTACTAAGTCATAGAAGGCTTCTTGAAGTTCTTTAAATATAAATTCATTTAAGATTTTAGCACTTACCTCATTCTCATATGCCATAAGGCACAGCTTGGCTTATTCATGAGCTTCTTCCTCTTTGGAGCTTGAGTCGTCACTACCACTCCATGTTGCCACCATAGCCTTTTTCTTGTATTTCTTGAAAATCTTTTTAAGTTGAGGACATTCAGACTTAAAGTGCCCTGGCTTTTTACATTCATCGTAAATAAGGGGTTGCTCCCTATCCTTTTTCTTGCTATGCTCTTCTTTGGTAGGTAGCCTCTTCCTCATCCCTTATTTTTCTTCAAAAATCTCTTGAACTTTCTTATGATGAGGGCTATTTCTTTATCTTATTCTTCATCTTCCATTTCATCATATTTCTCATCTTGTTGAGTAGTGGATTTAAGGGCTATTGTCTTCTTTTTCTTGACATCTTCTTCTTGATGTTGTTTCATGCTTAGCTTGTGCGTCATTAGTGATCCTAGAAGCTCCTCCAAGGGTAAAATATTCAGATCTTTAGCTTCTTGGATTGCAGTCACTTTGGCCTCCCATGTCTTTGGCAAAGACCTAAGAATCTTTCTCACAAGGTCACTATTAAAATAAGACTTTTAAGATCATTTATAATATCTATAAATCTAGTAAATATTACAGTTATTGACTAATCATGCTCCATTTTGAAAAGTTCATATTTGTGTACAAGCATCTTAATTTTTGATTTCTTAACTTGATTAGTGCCTTCATGAGTTATTTCTAATCTATCCCATATTTTCTTAGCCGACATGCATATTGAAATATGATTAAATTCATTAGCATCTAGAGCATAATATAAAATATTTATAGCTCTTGCATTGAGTTGAGCCATTTTTTTATCAATCTCATCCCATTCCTTTTCGGGTTTGATTGATTTCTCACCATCAATTATCTTAGTGGGTGTGTGGTCCATTAACTATGATACTCCACATATCTTAGTCAAGTGCTTGTATGAAAATTCTCATCCGAGCTTTCTAATAGGTATAGTTTATCCCATTGAAAAGTGGAGATCGGTTTGTGGACTGCCCCTCGGCTAGAGAAATACTAACTTGGGTTGTCATAGATCTTTGGCTCTTTGATGATTAAATCAAAGTAGGATTAGAACACCAGGCTCTGATATCACTTATTGCCCAGCTAGCAACCCAAGAGGAGGGAGGTGAATTGGATTTTTAATATTTTAAAGCTAATTTAAAGATATCAAGATTGAATGATGATATGCAAGATGTGTGTGTGAAGCGATTTAGGTTAGAAAAAAGTATAAAAGATTAGAGAGCAAGAATTTAACAAACTAAGAAAAGAAAGATAGCAAACATACCACAAACAAGCAAGATTTATAGTGGTTTGATGCTTTCCTTGCACCTACATTCACTCCCCAAGCTCCTACTTAAGAGTTAAAATTCACTAACCATATTCAAACTAAATACACCATTGAAAACCTCCAACCCTAGCTATCCCAGGCTAGAACACTTATTTTTTGGGTACAAACCAACCCAATACAATCCTATTCAAGGTTAGAATCGATCTTTCCAAGTTTTGAAATCTCCCAAAACTTGAATCAAAATAGTAAAGCAGAGTAAAAGATTTAATGATAATCAAATATAAGTTTAGCTCCCTTTGTGAGCAAATAAAATCTTAAGAATGCTTTTCACAATAATGGAGGAAGCTTCTCTGATTTTTCTCAAGGTTGTTGGAGATTTGAAAGAGCTCTTGAGAGGTAGGTGAACTTGAAATGAAGGCTTCTTTGCTTGAAGATGACTTTTGCTTAGGGATGAAATTGAATCACACCAATCTCTTGTGTTTTTTTCTATTTAAAGCCTTTTAAATCTTCAATAGGTGGAGGAGAGAATCCTGAGCAAGATTTGTAGCCATTGGAGATATTAAAGAAATCATTAAAATCTATCAAAATAAGAAAAAAATAGTCATTGCAGAAAAATTTTCATTGTAGGGGTCGACTCATGGATATTTTTAGCCTTCGAAACAACAGAGGTCAACCCTGGGGTCGACCCTTCGCACAGAGATAGCATGTCAAACAACCCTTTTCAGCAGGAAACGACCTAGGAGTCGACCCTTTCGCTTCAAACTTAATTTTCTTCTAAAATAAGCATCCAAAAATCATGGGACTGCCTCCAAAGGATAAGAAATCTTCTATACTTGCTCTTGAGGCTCTCATATTAAAACTTGATAAAATTATGATTTTGCCTCTAAAGTATAAAAAGTTTTTTTCCAAGCCAAATTTGTTAGTAATCCCCTCAAATGCTTTGTAATCATCAAAATCAATTCTTAGAGCAATAGATCACCTTATCAAAATATATATTCCAACTTTGAGATGCTTGCTTTAATTCATAAATGAATCTCTGAAGCTTACACATGTTGGACTCATCTATGGATGTGAACCTCTCAAGTTGTATCATATACACTTCTTCGATCAACTTTTCATTCAAGAAAGCTATCTTCACATCCATCTGCTAGATCTCATAGTCCAGATGGACAGTTATCGCTAGCATTATCCGAATGGATTGAGCATTGCCACAGGAAAGAATGTCTCATCATAGTCAATACCATAATATTGATGATATCCCTTGGCAACTAGAAGAGCTTTATAGGTCTCTACCTTTCCATCTGCGCTCCTCTTTCTCTTGAAGACCCACTTACACCCAATGAATTTAATCCCTTCGGGTGGATCAACCAATGTCCACACATCATTGACCTTCATGGACTCCATCTCGAATTTCATGGCCTCAAGCCATTTCTCGGAATCAGATCTCTACATTGCATCCATATAGGTGATCAGATCCTCATCATTCTCATCAAGTTCGATAGGATCACTATCTCAGATCAAGAAATTATAGTATCTATCCAACTGATATGGTACTCTATCAGATCACCTTAATGGTGTAGATACATTGAGCTCCGAATTTGATCAAATCAAATTCGATTTAGGTTCAACTACTGGTGTTGGCTTTTCTACCTATTGAACTTTCTCAAGTTCAACTTTAGAGGCAACAGTTTCTTCACTAAGAAACTTCTTTTCTAAAAAGATTGATCTATTACTAACGAACATCTTTTATTCTTCAGCATGGTAAAAATAATAACTCCTAGTTTTCTTAGGATATCCTATAAATACACACTTATTAGACTGGGATCCAAATTATCTGTATGCAAATGTTTGACATAGGCTAGACAACGCCAAATCCGAAGGTAAGAGAGTGTAGGCCTACGTCCTGTCCATATCTCACATGGAGTCTTTGCAACAGATTTACTTGGCACATTATTCAATATAAAATATGCAATCTCAAGAGCATAATTCCAAAATAAAATAGGCAGACCAGCAAACCCCATCATGGATACAACCATGTATAAAAAGGTTCGATTTCTTCTTTTTGATATACCATTATGCTATGGTATTTTTGGAGGAGTCCACTATGAGAGAATCCCATTCTCTCCTAGATATGTCAAGAACTCACTGGATAGGTATTCACCTTCTCGATCTAATCAAAAAGTTTTAATACCTTTTCCAATTTATTTTTTTACTTTATTTTAGAATCATTTGAACATTTCAAATGAATCCGACTAATATTTCATCAAATAGATATATTCATATCTGGATAGGTCATTTGTGAAAGTGATGAAGTCGAAATATCCACCTCTAGCACTTATACTCATAGGTCCACATACATCAGTATATACTAGATCTAAGAGCTTAGTGGCTCGTTCACCTTTTCCAATAAAAGGTGACTTGGCCATTTTTCCAAGAAGACATGACTCATAGATTGGAAGTGATTCATAAGCACTAACTTCGAGGATTCTCTCTTGAGTCTGCCTATTTATCCTATTCTTGTTAGTGTGACCCAGCCTACTGTGCCATAGATAGATATTAGAGACATTATCTAATTTAGGATGCTTTTTAGAAGTATACATTATATTCATAGGCTGTGATAAAATATAAATATCATTTTTTTGTTGTTCTTGCATTATCGTAATATCATTCATAATGATATCACAATAAGCTTCCTTTATTAATAAATGATAACCATCTTTAGCCGAAAGAGTAACAAAGATTATATTCATAAAGGACAATAATGACATTCATCTAAAAAAAGATATTAGTATTGAAAATAAGTTGAACTATTCCCACAGCTAGAACTGAAACAGATCTTCCATCTCCAACATTCAGGAATCGCTCATTATTTTCAAATTTTTTACTAACTTGAAGTTCTTGAAATGAATTGCAAATATGAACTGGACTTCTAGTATCCAATACCCAAGTAGTAGTATCACAAATAGAGAAATTACAAGGTGTTATCATATAACATCCTTGATCAGCAACTTCTTGCTTTTTTCTCTTATTCAACCTATTGGGGTTACGGAAAATAAGGTGCTGAGGATAGTTACTCTTTCAGTGTCCCTGCTTCTTATGGTAGAAGCACTCTACCTGATCTAAGTTAGTCTTGAGCCTTTTATTTAGAGTAGGCATAAAAGCCCCGACACGAACCTCTTCATGCTACTGAACAATGTTCAACTTTTGATATTTGTTATCAAAGTGGGATCCCATAAGTATATCACTCTTATAGTGAATGGAGAAACTAGAGTTTAGCATTAACTACACAAAGGAGAACCAAAAGCCTAATTAGTAAATGATTTATCAAATCTAAAGATTTAGACTTTAATCAAAAGGTTCTTCCACTATTTTATTCGAATTGGTAGCCTCTAACTTCAATTCAAAAAATTACCTTAATTCCTTAGTGGGTACTAAAATTCACACATATTGCATATGGGCCCAAGAAAAGCTCTGGCTAACCCATGTGCATTTATATTCTTAACCAATTGTTTCTCCAAACAAGTTTTAGTATTAGGTTTTGCCCCAAGTATCTTTTCAGTAGGCTAGGGCCTCCACTAAAAGTTCTGATTTGGTCCAACCATTAACATGATTGAGTTCGATGCATCAAACAAATAATAATCATGCCCAAAAAAATCTCTGGCTAACCTGATTGCCATTTAGAGAGTGCAATCTAATCATCATATGATGAATGATAATTTTAATATCTTGATAAACATCAGACGTAAGGTGCCTCCAATGTCTACCTAGACTACTGGATCCATTACCATCCACCTTAATGGGAGGCTATGATCTAGTTATTACCAAAACTATTTTATTTTAGGGACTCAAATTATCAAATGATCTGATTAAAATATAATTTCATCAAGAATGCTAGGTAAGTGAGATCGGTGGGAGGGTCTGCCAAAGCTTGCCTTAGACACCATCAGAAATGGCTAAGCAAGCAGACTGCCAATTAAAGACCATTGGTCTGGATTGCCATACTTGCTTTAGACACCAACTGATTAATTAGTTTTAATTGGATCAACCTAACTATTCATGCTAGACCACGTAGCAAAGAATCAAGTCCATCTTGGTTCTCGTTAGAGACATGGACTTGACCAACTACAACTATTGTAATTGATTTAGAGAATCATTGACCTAATCTAAGGCAACTATTGATTAGATTTAGTCAATTCTCTAATTAAGTCCATTTTTTAATCTAACCTTAGGTCTAACCTAATTAATAGACCTAATTCACACTAATCCATTAACCCAAATGTTATGATTTGTGTCTTAGGATCTTCAATTTACAATCCTAGATCTTAATCAAAATAACTCTTAATTCTTAATTAAGTTTTGGACTGAGGGTTGGGGTTCGACATTTTAAAAATAATTTTTATATTTAAAATATTTTTATAATATGGTTCTACCAACTAGCTGCATGTTTGATTCATAATGAACATGCAAATAATAAAAACATGAATCTACTTTAGATCTAATCTAAACATAATCATGTAATTCAAGATTGAAATAATTTCAATGCTAATCTATCATAAATCATCTTAGATCAAATCTAACATATTTATGATGATTAAAAATATACTAAAATATTTTTAATTAAATTATAAAATTTCTTACCTCTAATCTAAAATTTTATGATTAGAATTTTAGATCAACATATACTAGAACAACCATTTCAATGTAAGGGATAAATCTTACAGCAGCACAATCTTATAAGATCGGTCCATACAATCTAAAATATATATTTTTAGATTTAAATACTTTTAAATCTAACAAATCATAAATTAATCTTGATCATATCTAATAAATTTATGATTTATATTTGATATTCATGAACTAGGATAATCTTTTCATTGTAAGGGATAAACCTTATAGCAGGATAATCTTATAAATCAGTTCGTATGATATAATTTTTTTAAAAAAAATTTAAATTTAAATAATAGATAATAATTTAAATCTAATCTAAATAATTAATCTAAATATGCATAAAAATCATGTAATAAAGAACCTACCTTCTAATACCAATTGAAGGAAACAGATCTAGGGTTTCATAATCAAATTTTGAAATTTTTTCAAAAATACGCAGTGGACGAGATGAATTAATCACATTAATTCATTGATAATAGATAAAAAGTTCTAGATCTAGGATCTTATCATATGATCTAAGCATGCTATTAAATCTAAAATTAAAAGATAAGAAAATATGATGTTGATCACATCAACATCAAAACTATGCTAGATCAAATCTGGATAGGAAAAAGGAGATAGTATCATCCTTATCTTTACAAGTTAGATTTTTTAACTTATTGATCTAAGGCTAAGATTATCATTCTGAGCCGCACACATATCCAGCCTCTATAGGATGTCCACATAAGGCCACTATTGGTGCGAAAATCTATGAGGATGCCGGAGGTAGTTGGAGTTGAGAAGGTAAGACCATCGATGGGATCTGCAAAATAAAGTCCAAATCGAAGGTGGGTGGCTTCGGCAGGATCCTCTGATACTCAAGTTAATTTTTTGGTCAACTAGAATAGAGTGCTCAGAAAATAAAAAAGTAGAGTAACGAGAGGGGAAAGAGAGCTTAGAGAAAATGTATTTAGAGGGTCTCTTTTATAGATGGAGCATATAACAAACTGATGGTGATAACCATAATCAACTAGTAATTGGCCGCTCGGGGCCACATGAAGTTTGTTACAAAGGATGGTGTCTGTTGTCGTGATGTGCTAGTTTGTTAAGATTTAATAGTCGAGATTTGGATGGAATAGATGTTGGTAGTGAAGGACTTTAAATCATGATAGTTTTGGAGAAATTCGGACTTCTCTAAGGTTATCCACGTGCAGGTTGGTTTGTGTTTAGTTGGGAGCTGAATTCATGTGGATGACGAGATCTTTCTAGGTGACTGAAAGGAGTTCGACTGGATCAAGATCGATTGAGAAGAGTTTGCCTGCCAATTGGAACGAGTTTGTCTGGAAGGAGTGTGATTGGAGGAGTTCGTTCAGAAGAAGTATGACTGAAGGAGTTCATCCGAAAGGAGTGCAACTGGATAAGTTCATCCGAAAGGAGTGCAACTAGAAGAGTTCAATCGGAAGGAGCACGACTAGATGAGTTTGTTTGGAAGGAGTGCGACTAGAGAAGTGTAACTGGGGCCTAAGCCTGTTTCTCATTTCTAGTCAAAAGATAAAGATTAATATAATAGTAGTTCTCCTTTACTGTTTAAGATCGTATTACCAAACCTCTATATGCTTTCGAGAAGCTCTGCAATGTGAACTCGCCACTAAGGAGGTCGATGAATTCCAGGAGGAGAGAGGTCAGTGGCCAAGGATTTTGGCCATGGGCGCGAGTGGGACACATAGTGAATCAAGACTAGCTGAAGAAGTCCTGCAATCATAACTTCCTCTAGTTCTGATTTTCTATTTAAACCTCTTCTTCCTCTATGGCTTCTTACTTTCGTCTGTGCTCCTTCTTCTTCTCCTTCCTCCATTCTCCATCATCCCCTGAGTGTCCCGTTGCTATTGCCTTTGTTCTCTTAAAATGCTTCCAACCGTCGACATACTTCTTGGCTATTCTACATCTTTCCGATCTTCTCCTCGAGCTTTTTGATTGGCCTAGGTTAGTTTCTCATCCTTGTTCTCCTAATTTCTAGCTTTTCCACATTCTTTTGGAATCTCTTCAAGCTTGTCTAGGTAGGTTCCGCCATTCTTCTTTTTCGAGTCTTCATCTCCTATTTATCTTAAGTTTTTTGGGGACTTTTTCAGATTTAATTTGATCTAGATGTTGTTCGAGGTTTCTTGGTCTAGCAGTTCTAGGAGTCTGATTGATCTAAACTTTCAAAACCCTAAGACCAAAACAAAACCTGAACCTACAATACCTCGACCAAATTTCATATCAGGAACCATCCCTTGCTTTCTAACCTCTGAAGACCTATCATTAATTAGGATCCCATGTGGGGTGCTTGTCGAGTACGAGCTAGAACTCCCTAGACCGAGTGGTGGAGCTTGTGCCCCTCATCTAGGTCGATTTTGCTTGTATTTGCAGAACTTCCATGCTCGATTGAGGCTTTTTCTTTCCATCTTTATTATAGCTCTTTTTCATTTTCTAAATATCTCCTTAGCTTCCGTACTGCAGAACTCTTTTAGATTCATAATAGAGTTCCTTGCTCTCTATATATCCACTAAAGTTCGGCCCATCATTTTTCTTTTTCGAACCTATTTTACCTTCAAACATCATCCCACTGCAAAGGACTGGTGGTATGTTTCACCTCAATCTGGCAAGAAGGGGTTGCTCAAGAGTACCCCCTCCTCCATTCATAACTAAAAAGAGAAGTTTGTTTTTATTTCTTGCCCAACCTTACACCTAGGATTTTCTTCTTAAAAAAATTTAAGGGATTCCGTCCGTCGAGCCCCAGGGTTAGAGAGGACCAGGAGTCAATTAACAAAATTAAGGATTACCAAACTCTTATATTCGAGCTAGTAAGAGAACAAACTTTGTTCAACCTCGGCCTCAGCCCTAAAAACCTAGAATGTATATGGCCAAAATTGGTAGGTTATCCCCCATTTCTTCTCTCTTTTTTTTTTTTTTAACTATACTCTTTTCTTCATTACAGAAATAGATGCTAAGGCGATTGAGATGCTCTCGAAGGAGCTCCAAGCCTACAAGAGAATGAGTACAGCATCCGACGAGCCTTCTAAGAGAACAAAGGTGGAAGGTTGAGATGCTCTCTTCTTCTTTCCATTACTCTGCCTCTTATTTCCTAAGCATTCCATTCCAGTTGGTCAGAGAATTAACTTGAGCATTGGAGGGTCCTGCCAGAGGCACCCACCTCCAGTTTGGACTTTATTTTGTAGGTTCCATCGGCGACCTCAGCTTTTCAACTCTAGCTACCTCCTGCATCTTCACGAATTTTTGCACTAATAAGATTAGTGCTAGAGAAAGGGTCACTGAGTTCTTATTCTAAAAGGAGTGCTCAGTCGATCATACCTGCTTTCTTTTCTCTCTTAATTTCTTGAGTCCACTTTTGCTTAATCTCCTCTTGCTCTAGAAATGCCTCCAAAGAAGACAACCACTCAACGATCTACTACATCTACCACCATATTTGAGCTAGATTCGCTAGCTCCTGCTCCTTCATTGGCACCTCAACCCTCTCCACCGACGGCCATAGTGGACCCAAAATAGATTAACCTGCTGATGCAGTAGGTTTGAGGCCTCACCGAAATAGTGCAGGCCATACAACAGCCTCTGATGGCAACCCAGCTAAAAGACCCCCAGCCAGAGCTTCAAGAACCGACGTCAAGAAGGGCAACCTGGTCAGCAGACCCATCGCCCCTAGGAAGGGAAAGTAAAGAGCAGGAAACTCCTGTTCCGATCATGATTCTTCTCTGAAGGAGATTTTTTTTATCTACAGTCGGTGGCCCTCTAAGATCCACGATCGAGATGATGCTCTCGATCAAAAGCTTCAAAACATGAATCGATGGATTGAGGAGCTCCACCATGCCATCCCAAGCTATCATGATGACATCTACACCGATCTCTTCTTGTCTATCAAAATCATGTAAGAGCCTATCCTACCAAACTTCAAGCTCTTTCAGTTCGAGGCCTATGACGGGACTTCTGATCCGATCGACCACCTGGAGGCCTTTCGAATGATGATGCTACTCTATGGTGCATCAGGCACCATCCTATGACGAGCTTTTTTGTCTACCCTAAAGAGAGTAGTGAGAAACTAGTACTCAACCCTTAAGCCAGGTATGATCTGCTATTTTGACCAAATGAGCCATTAGTTTGTGGCCCATTTTATAAGCAGTCGACATCCAAGAGGAGGCTCTAACTTCCTCATCAATAAAAAGAAAAAAGAAGGAGAGTCCATCTGAGCTTACATCAATTGCTTTAATGCTGCTGCACTGGAGGTCCGAAACTTGGACCAGTTTGTGGCCATGGTTGCACTAAAGGATGGCCTTCAGAAGAATGATCTTCTTTCCTTCCTGAAAAAAAAGTACCCCAGGTATTTTGCTGATATGCTAGCCCAGGCCGAAGGTTATGCCCAAGTAGAGGAGGCCTTCAAGTTGAAGGATGATGAGACCATAAGAGAGTAGCAGGTGGGTGAGTCCAATAAGCCCGCATCTGAAAGCAAATCGAGTGAAGCTCGACCACACTCCCAAACATTTTTCAAGAGTAGATGAGTCTGAACTCCCCTAGAGCTCATTGACATGAAAGCTTAGACTGAAGAGCCCAACAGAACTCCCATCCTAGAAGATTCAATAACTACGCTTTCTTAAATGCCTCAAAGACCTAGGTACTGATGGAGATAAGGAAGCAACTCCCAGGGCTAGAGAGAATACGAACTCATCCAACCAAGAGCAATCCCAATAAGTACTACCTCTACCATCATGATCATGATCACAATAATGAAGAGTGCATTCAGCTTCAGGACAAGATCGAGGCATTAATTAGAAGAGGTTGGCTAGATCGACTTATCAGACATCGATTGGAGAGAAGAGAAGATCATCCAAGAGCCCTGCCATAGTCTGAAGAATCTTGATGAGATGAGCTGTAAGAAGATCGGTCTCCTCTTGAAATCATCAACACCATCGCTGAGGGACATCAGCAAGGGAAGGCTAGTGCATCGACAAAGCCAACAAAGAAGCAGTAGATTGAAGAGCCCATCTCTTTCACTAAAGAAGATGCCTAGGGAGTTCAATTTTCACACAATGATGTGGTTGTAGTTATTTTAAATATTATTGATTATAATGTACTCCATATTTTAATTGATAATGGAAGCTCTACTGATATCTTATTTTATGATGCTTTTTCTAAAATTTCTATACTTGATAGCAGAATGGGACTGATAAATTCTCCACTAGTAGGATTCACAGGTAATGCGGTGCCAGTAGGAGTCATAACATTGCTTGTGATAGTGGGCTGATATCCAGAGCAAACTAGAGCTCAAGTTGATTTTTTGATGGTGAAAGCACCCTCTACCTATAATGCGATCCTTGGCTGACCTGGTTTGAATGCACTCCAGGCTATGGTTTCAATTTACTATCTAAAAATGAAGAAAGAGGGGAACCTATCGACGACCTTGTGAAGATTCCTTTGAATGATGGGAATAAGGAGCACACTGTGAAGATTGGCTTCAATCTAAAGGAAGAAGTTAGAAGGCAACTTGTCACCTTCTTACGAAAGAATGTAGATGTTTTTACTTGAGCACCTGTGGAAATGCTTGGGATTGATGTAGAGGTCATGAAACCTCGCCTGGGAGTGGATCTTAAATGATGACCAGTGAAATAGAAAAAACATAGTTTTGCACCAGAAAGGCAGAAGGCTATAATGGATGAGGTCAACAAGCTCCTTAAGGCAGGATTCATTTGAGAAATGTTTTATCCAAACTGGATTGCAAATGTTGTTCTAGTTAAAAAAGTAAATAGCAAGTTAAGGATGTGCATAGACTTCATAAGTTTAAATGCAGCCATCCAAAAGATAGCTATCCTCTATCCAAGATTGATCAATAGGTGGATGCAACTTTAGGACATGAACTCCTCACCTTCATGGATGCTTTCTCTGAATATAATCAAATTCGGATGGCATCACAGGATGAGGAGAAGACTGCTTTTATTACTGACCATGAGGAGACCTTTAGCACCCTCTGAAAGTACAAGATGAAGCTAAATCCTACAAAATGTGCTTTTGGAGTAACCTCGAGAAAGTTTCTAGGATTCATGGTGTCGAGCCATGGCATCAAGGTAACTCAGAGAAGATCAGAGCCATTTAGAAAATGACTACCCCAAAAATAATAAAAGAGGTTCAACATCTCACAGGCAAGGTGGCAGCCCTAAATCGATTCGTATCAAGGTTGGCAGAGCATTGTATGCCCTTCTTCCAAGTACTCAAGTAGCCCAAGAACTTCAACTAGACTCTCGAGTGTCAACAAGCTCTTGAAGAATTATAGAGCTATCTTAGTCCACCCCCACTACTAGCCAAACTTGAACCTGAAGAAGAGCTGTTCTTGTACCTTGCCATATCCTCCATAGCTATTGGAGCCGTACTGGTTAGAAAAGAAGCTAAAGTTCAGAGGCCGATCTACTATATAAGCAGAGTCTTGAGGGATGCAAAAATAAGATATGCCAAATTAGAAAAACTAACCTATGCCTTATTGATTACAGCCAGAAAGCTCCGACCTTATTTTCAGGGGCACA
Organism: Cocos nucifera; assembly: GCA_006176705.1. Taxonomy (NCBI): domain Eukaryota; kingdom Viridiplantae; phylum Streptophyta; class Magnoliopsida; order Arecales; family Arecaceae; genus Cocos; species Cocos nucifera. The sequence continues at coordinate 89,318 of QRFJ01001039.1, forward strand.
TAATTACTCTCCTCACTGATCAACCCATCAAGATAGTTCTTCATCGATCCGATACCTCCAGTAGAGTGGCAAAGTAGGTGATTGAGCTGACCGAATTTGATATTTATTTTTAATCTCGATCATCCATTAAAGCTCAAATATTGGCCGATTTCATAGTGGAATGCACCATTCCAGAGGAGACTAAACCAAAGCACCAAGAAGTTTTTATCCCTGGCTCTCCTGAAGAGAAGGCTGATCTCCCTAAAAACTTCTAGGTATTACATGTGGATGGTTCATCCAATGCTTCTAGGGCAGGTACAGGCTTGATCCTCGTCAATCCAAAAGAAGTCGTGCGGAGTATGCATTACGCTTTGACTTTTCCACCACTAATAATGGAGCAGAGTGTGAAGCCCTAATTGTAGGATTAAAAATAGCCAAAGAACTAGAAGCAGAACATCTGAAGGTTTATAGTGACTCTTAGTTGGTTGTAGGGTAGGTCAGTAACAATTATGAAGGTCGAGAGGAAAGCATGAGGAAGTACTTAAAAAAAGTAAAAGGCTTGATCTCAACCTTCAACAGCTTCGATATTCAATAGATCCTTAGGACGAAAAATAATAGAGTTGACCTCCTTTCCAAGTTAGCCACTTTAGCCCTGAATAAACTCCCAAGAGAAGTCCTCTTCGAAGTCCTACAACACCCAAGTTTGGAAGAGCCCCCAGCAATAATGCAAGTCGACCATGAACCCAGCTAGATCGATCCATTGGTTTCTTATCTCAAAGATTGAGTTCTTTTTAGAGACCACAAAGAAGCTCGAAAGTTAAGAAATCAAGCTTTTCACTATATTTTATATGGAAATAAGTTGTACAAGAGGTCGTACTCATTACCACTCCTCAAGTATCTCCGACCTTCAGAAACCGACTATGCCTTGAGGAAAGTTCATGAAAAAATTTATAAAAATCATCTAGGGGCGAGATCTTTGTCACACAAGTTAATCCATCAAAAGTATTATTGGCCAACAATACACCAAGATGCGGTGGATTATGTGAGAAAATATGATAGGTGTCAGAGAAATTCAAACATTTAGAGACAGCCAGCTTCACAACTCACACCGTTGGATGCCTCTTGACCATTTGCACAATAAGGATGGATATACTTGGACCTTTTTCCATGGCACCAGGGTAGTGAAAGTTCCTGCTGGTGGCAGTAGACAATTTCTCTAAATGGATTGAGGCCGAACCCATGGCAAAGATCACCTGAGGCCAAAGTGCAGGACTTCATCTGGAAGTCAATTATTTACAAGTTTGGTCTACCTTGAACACTAATCATTGATAATGTGCGTTAGTTTGTAGGTGTGAAGTTTTCTAAATTTTGTGAAGATCTGAATATATCTCACCACTTCACATCGGTGGTTCATCTGCAAGCGAATAGTGAAGCAAAAGTAATGAATAAAACTTTGCTCCAAGGAATAAAAGCCAGACTCGAAAGGACAAAAATAACATGGGTAGACGAACTCTATCATGTGCTTTGGGCTTACTGAACTACTTAAAGATTGCCCACTAGAAAAACATCCTTTGCATTGGCTTTCGGGATGGAGGCAGTTATCCCGATCAAACTCAAACTTTCCTCAGCATGAGTAGAGGCCTTCAATGAATAAAGCAACTTGCTAGATCTTAGAGCCAACCTTGATCTACTAGAAGAAAAGTGGGACAAGGCCCAGATCTGAATGGCAGCTTACAAGCAAAGGGTAGCCCGCTACTATAACTCGAGGGTCAAAAGCTAGACATTTAGAATAGGAGAACTTGTACTTCGATGAGCAGATATTTTGCAACCTCAAAATCGAGGAAAGCTCACCCCAAACTAGGAAGGTCCTTATGAGATGGTGAAAATCGTCCGACCAGAAACATATTATCTAAAAGAACTCAAAGGATCAATGCTTCCATGATCTTAAAATTTGAAAAATCTATAAATGTACCACCAATAATTCTATCTTAATAAAACTCCTTTACTTCAATATTTTCATTTCTTGGCAAAAAATCGTATGATGATAGGGAATGACTCAATCAAACTTTACCAATAAATGAAATAGAAGACCTCTGGTTATTTAAGATAAGAGGTGGGGAGAGGCTCTTTCAGTGGCCCTTTTGTGCTCCTATGATCTTATTAGGGATAGGAGGAGGATCTCACCCTAACAAAGATAAAGGCCAATCCCATCAGGAATAGAAGGAGAACCTCATCCTGATAGAGGGATAAAGAAAAGACCAACCATATCAGAAATAGAAGGAGAACCTCATCCTGACATAGATGAGACCTCTAGGTATTTAAGATAGGAGGAGGGGAGAGAACCTTTCAACGATCCTTTTATGCCCCTATGACCTTGTTAGGGATAGGAGGACCTTGCCCTAACAAAGGTAAAGGTCAATCGTGTCAAAAATAGGAGGAGAACCTCATCCTGGCATGGATGAAGATCTCTAGTAATTTAAGATAGGAGGAGGAAAGAAACCCTTTCAACGATCATTTTGGGTCCTTATGATCTTGTTAGGGACAGGAAGAGGATCTCGCCCAAACAAAGATAAAGGCCAACCCCATCAAGAATAGGAGGAGAACCTTATCCTGATAGGAGGATAAAGTAAAGGCCAACCATATCAGGAATAGAAAAAAAATCTCATCCTGGCACGGATGATGACCTCTGATTATTTAAGATAGAAGGAGGAAAAAGGTCCTTTCAATGGCCCTTTTGTGCTCTGATGACCTTGTTAGGGACAGAAGGAAGACCTCATCCTAACAAAGGTAAAGACCAATCTCGTCAGGAATAAAAAAAAAATCTCATCGTAATAGGAGGATAAAGTAAAGGCCAACCATGTTAGGAATAGAAGAAAATTTTCATCTTGGCATGGATGAAGACCTCTGATTATTTAAGACACGAGGAGGGGAGAGATCCTTTTAACAGTCCTTTTATGCCCCTAAAACTTTGTTAGAAATAGGAGGAGGACCTCACCCTAACAAAGATAAAGACCAACTCCGTCAGCAACAGAAGGAGAACCTTGTCTTAACAGAAAAATAAAGTAAAGGCTAACCATGTCAGAAATAGAAAGAGAACCTCATCCTGGCATGGATGAAGATCTTTGATTATTTAAGATAGGTGGAGGAGAGAGGCCCTTTCAATGGTCCTTTTGTGCTCCTATAGCTTTGTTAGGGATAGAAGGATGACCTCACCCTAACAAAGAAAGGACAATCCCATTAAGAATAGGAGGACCTTGTCCTGACAGCGAGTTAAGAAAATAATTAATCATATCAGGAACAGGGGGAGAACCTCATCCTGGCATGGATGAAGATCCTCGATTACTTAAGACAAGAAGAGGAAAGAGCGAAAAGCTATGTGAGCACACAATTGAGATAAAGTTGTCAAAATAATACTTTTATTAAAATAAAAAGTTCAATACATGGGAAAGTCCGTAAGATCAATTACAAAAAAAAAGAGGAGAAAGAAAAAAAGATGCCAAAGTCCTATTTGGAGTCGAATTTTGGACTGCCAATGCCAGCCAACATCAAAGACAATTTCAAGTCTTTGATCTTTTCTTTTTTGTTCCCGCCAAACTGCCAGACTTTCACTCAACAACTTCTTATACCTCCGTGAGTCATTCTCAACTTTTCTTAACTTTTTTCTTAGCATAGCTGACTCCACCTCTGCATCTTTCATAGCATCTTATTGATAGACCATTTGCATCTTCAACTCTCACACTTTCGTTTGGCTATTCTCGAATAAGGTGGATAACTTTTTCAGAGAACTCCATAAAGATAGGACCTCTGTCAAGTCCTTGCTAGAACTGGCTCGAACCCCTTCAGACAATTATCGCTGAAGATGAGCGATCTTGTCATCGACCCTTCAGAGCTTCTCCTTGAGGTCGGTGACTTGGCCACACTAGTCACGTCAATATTCATTATAGAAGTCCTCAATTGCCTGTAGTTGATTTTGGAGTTTGGAGAACTTCTTTATCCAGTCCCAGCCATACTCCTTCCGACTGGTTGACCACACCAAGTTACCTTCAAGTAACCGAATCTTTTCTTGCACGGCCTTCAACTCAACTTCTACAGAGCTTGTCTTGGCCGTTAGGACCCATGCCTTATCACTACTGAGCTTCTTCACCTATTCTAATTCCTCTATCAGATGGCATTTTTTATTGATATAGTCCATAGCATCCTTTTTATGGACTTAACGTAAACGAGTAACTTCAATTGTAGCCTCAGAATAATATTTTTTCAACTTCCAAAGCTCGTCCTCTTCTTTCTCTAATCTTTTCTTAGCTTGATGAACCTCCCTCCTTAGGATCTTTATATGGGACTTCAAGGAGACACCCTGAGGAAGGGGGTCGACTTCGATAGGAGACTGCACTTGAAGCATGAAAATATCACCACATAGATTTCATAGAAGAAAAATTCATTCTCAAAATTGGCTTCATTAATCAAAATATTTTTAGTATAAGAGAAAAAATAAAAAAAAAATACAAAAGTAGGAGGTCTCAGACCTCCGGAGGAATGGTCGAAGAGTTTGGTGCAGCCTCAGTCGGCACAGGCCCTTCAACGATGATAGGAGTAGATGAGGTTGGAGGTGTGGCAGAAGTTGGCTCAGTAGGCAAGAGGTTGGATACAATGGTAGATGGATCCGCCACCTCTTCAGAAGCCCCTTCATACAAGAAGTTGAGGTTTAGCTCGAAAAATTTACTGGCCATCCAATCTTCGCAGAGCTCGAACTCCTTTTGGAAGGCCTCCCGACTGAACTCGATGTTCAAGTCTCTCATTTCAGAGGAGATCTTGAACTCCTCTGTTGCTTGGACCTTCACTTCCAAGATCTGCCTTGAAACCCTACACCTTTAGTTCGGTAACCTCGGCTTCGATCTTCTTCCTCTTCTCCTCTTTAAAGGCCAAAGTGGCCCTCAACCCTGTCGATGTTTGCTCTTCCTCCTTCAGTGCCTCTTGAAGACTCCCGACCTCGACAGCCTTCTCCTCCATGAGGCGATTAATTTTGATAGCTTTCTCCTCCTAAAGATGACAAATTTTAGCCTAATGATCTTTTTGGGCCTTCACCAGCTTTGACCTCAAGCAGTTCAGTGATCTAACGTAGCCAAGCAATTGATGGCCCATTAGTTTAACAAATATATATATGATGATAAAATGGGTCGTGCGAATAAGTAAACATTGAAAAATTTAGAAAGAAAAAGAAGGACAAAATGACTACCTCAAGCAAGGATCCAAGTGAGTCCCAAGCACGTTGATCGATGTCGGCATTAATGATTCTATCTACGACCATGGGTATGGTGAACCCATCAACCAAATCTCTGATGACTTCATGATTGTTGAAGGGGTTCTCCCCCGACTCCTCGTTGGAATCACCATTGCGGGGGGTCTTCCATTGAGACTTTCTTGAGGCCTTTCTTGTCTTTTTCTTCTCCACCTCCTTTTCCTTTTCAAGAGGAGGCTCTGGAGGTTAGACCTCAGTAGCAGGGTTTGGAGGCACCGAAGGCCCTATGGCTTTGGTAGTGGCATCGACCCCGATAGCAGGGGCAACCTAGACAACAGTGGTAGCTTTGATAGCAGGGGTAGCATCAGCAAGCACTGCAGAGCTGGGTCCACCCATCTTTGTTCTCTTGGAAGTCTCGTTAGATGCTGTACCCATTCTCTTGCAGGCTTGGAGCCCTTTTGAGTGCATCTCAACTATCTTAGTGTCCATTTCTATAATGAAGAAAAGAGTATAGTTAAAAAAAAAAATAGAGAGAGAGAAGAAGTGGGGTTTAACCTACAAACATTGGCCATATACTGGGTTCATTGGACTGAGACCAAGGTTGAATAGAGTTTGTTTTTTTTCTAGCTTGGATACAAAAGGAGTTCGGTAATCTTTAATTTTATTAACTAACTCCTGGTCCTCTCTCTCTAATCTCAGAGCTCAGTGGATAGAATTCCTTAAATTTTCCTAAGGAGGAAGTCCTAGGTGTAAGGTCGGGCAAGAAACAAAAATGAGCTTCTCTTTCTAGTTATGAATGGAGGAGGGGGCACCCATGAGCAACCCCTTCTTGCCGAACTAGGGTGAAATATACCACTAGTCCTTTGCTGGGGTGACGTTTGAAGATAAAATAGGTTCGAAAAAGAGAAATTATGGGCCAAACTTTAGTGGATATACAGAGAACAAGGAACCCTATTATGAACCTAAAAGAGTTCGGTAATATGGAAGCTAAGGAGATATTTAGAAAATGAAAAAAAGCTACAACAAAAATGGAAAGAGGAAGCCTTAATCCAGCATGGAAGGTCTCCAAATATAAACAAAACCGACCTGGAGGAGGGGCACAAGCTCGACCACTCGATCCAAAAAGTTCTAGCACATACTCAGTAGGCATTCCGTACTAGATCCTGATTAATGATAGGTCTTCAAAGGTTAGGAAGCAAGGGATGATTCTCGGTATGAAATTTGGCCAAGGTACTATAGGTTCAGATTCTATTTTGGTCTCAGGGTTTTGGGAGTTTGTGTCAACTAGACTCCTAGAACCGCTAGACTAAGAAACCTCAAACAACATCTAGATCAAATTAAATATGAAAAGGTCCCTAAAAATCTTGAAAGAAGTCTACCCCATAGCCAGAACTGAGTTCTTTGAACTCTTCAAAGTTTTCTCAATAGTAACCAGCATATTCATTAACTCGACCAAGGTGCATTGGAGCTAATTCATATAGAAGTTTATGATAAACTCCCATACGAATCATTTAAGGATTACAGGATCACATCAATCTACAGATCCTTGTCCATCAAGACATCAAGCTTTTCAAGCTCTTCTAGATCCTTGATCATTGTCAGGCAATGATCTTTGATCGACTGCCCATCATGCATCTACGTCTTAAATAGTCTTTTGGAGACTTGATAATGCACTGCACGACTCTGATTGCAGGTGTGCCAATATTTGATGAGTAGTCCTAATGTCTTCATGTTGGCACTGCAACTCGTCTGATATTGAGCCCAACATGTAGCACCTAGCTTTGTTATCATTGTCCTACCACTTTTCATGAGATGCTCTCTGATCCATGATCGGACGTGCTAGTAATGTGGGGTTGGTCCTGGTCCAATACATAGGTCAGTCATTTCGAACTCAAAATAATTTTGAAGTTCTTTAACCAATCCTTGTAAATTGGTCTGACCAACTTGTGGGTATTTAGGATTCGTGCTAGAGGTTTTGATGTAGATATTTTTCTATGGAGAGTCAAAGTTTCTAGTTAGACTTATAATTTGACTCAACTAATTTATTTAGAAGCTTCATTTTTAAACAAATTAGGCTCCCACTATTTTCTCGAATCCCTACACTCTTTTGGTAGAGATGTGAAAATCTTCGCGATCATTGATTTCTAGTAGGTGGTGCAGTCCCATCGACTAACTCACCACCTCACCTAACAGTTATTGATAATGGGTCAATCGATGAGTGGATAACTCTTGTCCAATGTTTCTCTAAACATGGTGCATCCAAACTTGGTCTCTAATTGATGAAGCTCACCATGCCCGAAATATTGCTCCACTCCTTAGTTAAGTCAAATCCACCATTTGTACAAATTGAATTTCTGATTGGATCCCTCACCATATCCAGAATATTGAGCTCAACACATCCTCCAACCCATAGCATCCAATGCCTAATAGACATGATTGCATCTTTTTGGTGCAATTAAACTACTGTATCCAACCAAGAACAATCAACCTCGAAAAGAGCCCGCAGATCTATAATGGTAGAAGACCTAGGATTTAATATTTTATTAGAGAGATTTGATTTGGTCTCTTAGACTCAAATAGTCATAACATTTATGACTAACCTAGTAGCATGGGTTAGCTTGAATCGTTAGCCACCTCAAATCAGAATTGAGTTGGCTCAATCGATTAGGTAAGTGAGATCAGTGGGAGAAATATGCTATTAACTCACCATGAATGGATTTAGGTCGAGTAGCTTCTAATTAAAGATCATTGGTCATATCTACCATACTCACCTTAGACACCAACTTGTCTGACCAGAATTGATCGGGTTAGCTTACAATCTAGGTTTGAATCATGGAGCCAAATTAGATCTTAACTTGATTGACCACATGTGACTGTGAGTCGATCTTGATCCGGACTTAATCCTATTAGGCTGGTCAAATCTAAGCACTCTTGATCCTACCCAACCAACTCTTAATTCGGTTTGATCAATCGCTAGACCTAATTGAGCTATCCACACCCAAACCCATGATTTAGGAGAGTGTCTTAGATCTAAAAATTCATAATTTTAGATCTATTAATTTCATAAACTTAATTCTTAATTAAGTTCAAGGGTTTAATAACAAAATATGTATAAAAAGTTTTAGGTTTTTAGGATCTAGAATTTTGTAGAAAAGTAAGTTTTTGATTTTTGATTAAGGATAAATGCGCAGCACCCCTACACGCCATAAGAGCACCCCATCGAATGAAAAGAGTGGATCTTTAAACCCTTCTTACTCTTATGACCAGACGGCCAAGAATAATGCCTTAATCAGAAATATAAACTACCTACAAAATTATTAGATCTAAAGCATATAACTATTACATGATTTAAGATCTAATCTATATATATTTTGCATACATCTCATGTATCAAATTTAACATTTAAATTTATGTTTCAGATCTAATTACATCTGATGTAATATCTAAAAATAAAATTTTAAATGATCTTATCATAAAAATTTTTTAATCCAGACTACTCATGGCATAGATCTATGAAACTAGTCTAGACATGCATTGCATGTGTCATACATATAAAATTTTTAAATGCATCTCATGCTTTTAGATCTAATTATATCATATATAATATCTAAAATTTAACTAATCTAATACATAATCTTCAAAAAATTAAATGAATATTTTATAAAATTTTTGATCTAGACTATGAGATTAAACTAGAGATCTAGTCTAGACATATGCTGCCTATATCACATATATCAAAATTTTAAATTAGATATTATATTTTAGATCTGATTATATTGAATGTAACATCTAAAACTTAAATGATCAAATCATAAAAAATTAAATCAGATCTAATCTAAAATATATTTGAAAACTATCATGATATGGATCAATAGATCTAGACTAGAGCATGCATTGTTTATGTCAAAAATATATATTTAAAACATGCAATTTTTTTGATTTCAGATCTAGTTACATCCTATGTAATATCTAAAAATTAAATAATCAGATTATAAAAAATAATTTTAGATCAATCTAAAGATAGATCTGGAAGCAGCAACCTGGCTGTGATACCAATTGAAGAAAAAATCAAATTTTCCTACAGTAAGATGCATCTAATTGGATCAAATTTGCAGTAGAATAATTTTTAAAAAAAAATTAATTTGATAAAATTTGAGAGCTCTCATATCTAATTATATTGATCTAAAATTAGAAGTAAAATAAAAATAAAAATAGTGATAATAATTATCACCTGATCGGATAAACCATTTATCCATTGTGTTGATCGACGACTGATCTGAGGCTCTGATTGAGCCGCGCATGCGTCCAACCTCTATCGGTATCAACTTGGGTCAGATCTGGAAGTCTCCTTCTTCTATATTTGATCTCCAAAGATCAGATCTGATGTCTTTTTGTAGACCCTTCAAATCAAACTTTGAGGGCTGTGCATTCATCTCACGAACACCATCGTCTCTCGCTAATCTTTGCACCAATGGAACTTGATCTTTGCTCGCAGGTTTTGTCCAACTCTTGGACATGGAGAAAAGGGAGAGGATCAAATGAGGGAGGCATGGAGATGAAGATTTTGGCATGGCTTCATCGTAGAGAATTTTTTATGCACAATAGCTTGTGCAAGGCCCTTTAAATAGACCAAACCAAGAGTCCCTTCGCATGTGACTTTGAACAGGTCAAAACCAATAAGCAAAAGGACTCTCCCATGATCTCCATGCCCCACACCCCCTTTTTTCAGACTTTTGTCACACAAAAATAAGAGGAAATGTCATGGAACAACTTGGGATAAGAGGAAGTTGGCATAGATAACATCTATCCTAGAAGTTTGAACAATTCAAACTTCTTTAACCCATTCAAACACTTTGAATGGATAAACCCCAACTCTTTCTATCTTTATCCACTAGGGGTGCACTCCATAAGGGGATGTGTGCCCTCTCTTCCTCATGTAAATCCATATGAACGTGCACCCTCAGATAAATTCTAGGAGGCGCGCGCCATATCTCTTCTTTCCTACAAACTGGGTCAACATTTGACCCTTATCCTGTTCCCATCTCATGGGATTCTAGACAAACATTTTAAGTCCCATCCAATAAATTTACGTCAAGGCCAGGATAAAGTCCAGTCAGATTAAGATAAATTCTTACAGAGTTTTCGAACAAGCCTGGTCTAAATTATTTCAAAAATTAGCAGGTCTTATCCTATTTTCATCCGATGGATTAGGACAAGCCCAGATTAGGTTAGGATAAGACTTTTTTGATCTAGATAAGTTTCAGTTGAAGAAGAAATCCTGATTTCTTGGGTCAGATTCATTCAGATCTGATTGGATCAAGAGAAATATTTTAATTTTTTTTTTGAATCCAGATTAGATCTGAGATATTTCAGATTTGATTTTATAGATCTAATAAAATAAAATTAAAAAAATTTAATTTAATTTAATTTTTATATCTTTTGTTGGGTAATCAGATTATCCTATAATGATCCTGCTGATTGCCTGAAGTTTTAGATCTAGCCACACAAGCTCCTGACCTCTATCGGTATCCACTTGGGCTGGATCTGGAGATCTTCTCCTTCTTTATCACCTCTCCAAATATCAGATCTAGATTTAATTTAGAAAATCTTCAAAACTCCTTTTAAAGATCTAGAATCATCTCTTACAACAATGCTGCCTTCTTCCTTTCTCATCACCTTTCTCTTGCCTGGATCATACCAAACTGGAGCCCAAATCTCCTTGGGTGTGGATAGGAGAGAGAGGATCAGAAGATGGTGTGGAGGAGGGAAGGGGGTAGCCTTAGGGTGTGGGCTAAGGGAGAACTTCTTTTAAAGCTTGGCGCAGATAGAGTTTATATAGACCCTGCTGCGCCATGCAGTGCCACATTATCCCGACCAATCATGTTGCTTCATGCAATCAGATCTAAATCTGATTGATGGGATGACATTATCTGATCCAATCAGATAAGAGCCTCTCAAATCATCCGTAGGTGGCATCAAGACTAGTCAAAGCTAAGTCTTAGGCGCCTACCTAAGTTGATTCCAAGAAGCAACCTGGAGTCCCATCTGTATGGGACTTCAGGCATCCCTATCCATGGGCGCAAGCCTCCTTAGGCATGCACCCCCTTCTTTCCAATTTCTAGCAAGGGGACAAGCCTCTATCTGCTCGCCTATAGGTGCATGACACATGGATAGATGTCTAAGTGTCAAAGGTCAACGTTTGACCAAAGTCAAAAGACAAGAATTAGTAGATGACAAAAAATGATAGGTGTTATCTCAAATTTATCTCATAAATTAAGACAATCCTTGTCTGATCTAGACAAGCTCCAGCCAGACCAAGTAAAGATACCTGAGTGAGTACAAACACATTTGGCTCAGTCGAGATAACTTTTAATGATAGTGAAAGAAGAATGTTAGGCTCAATCGTGGGCTAGCACGATTTCCTTAAATTAATTGAATCTTATTCAAATCAATTGAACTGGATTAGTCTAATTGATGATATCCAGATCCAAACCTTTATTTGTGTGATCTAGTTAGATTCAGTTCTGTATGGTAATGGGATATGTCATGATCTCTATCATCGACATCATCGAAACACCTTCCGATGAATCAGAACTTATTCTGATTTATACAACTAGAATGATCGATCATCCAAATCATTCTAATTGCTCCCAAAATTTACTAACGACACCTAGTAGTATATGATGGCAACCCATTAAAATTGAAAATGACATCTTGGTGTAGCTACCTATGTGATTAAGTTCTTCTATCCTGAGCCCCCATCAGATTAGGGTTAAGGTGAACTCGTCAAACCCTAATTTCCATCATATAATTTAATCATTCAATTCAAGTCCTATGTGAAAACCTTAATAGAAACTCTTTCTATTATTTCACTTTGCCATGGCCATGGGCTTAAGGACTTGATTCTCATGATCATCATAGGGTTGCTCCTCATCACCAAGGTAGATAGATTCTCTCTTGGTGCAATCCAATTCTTACAATGAACATGCTATAGCCAACATACACCTCAGGGTTCCGAATAACTAGGAGATCGAGTCATGGTGTAGTGAAACCATAACACCCTCAAGGTGAACTGTCGATGCACCGAGGTCAAAGAACCAGACACACCACTGCAGCTTCGATCCAGTCATCAATGAGAAGGTAGACTTCCTTATGACTACTCGAGGTGGTCACGCTCAGTGCCCTCATTCTCTAATGAGTACCTATACTCTCGCTCCGATGTCTCACACCGTAGACTCAAAACTCATCTACTATAAAGAAGCGATTGTACACCAACCTTCTGGATCAATCACCATCCTCATGATGATCCTACGATCGGAAGCATTTTATGAGTTAATAATGAAAATTCTTATCTTAAATTTTCAACTCTTGAAAAAAGAATTATCATTACCATTAACTCAAGGAATGTATCATAGACACTAAATACACATTTATGATAGAAAATAATCTAATTTATTATTTATAGTTAAAATTATAATTTTGCTCCTAGAAGTGTATTACAAGTGTCAATCAATTCTGACTTCTAGGGTACATATATCTAACAAACTTTCACTTGACCTAAAGTCAATTGGCTACAATTCTAAATCCCATCTTCTTAAGGTGGGCTTCGATCTTTTACTAGCCCAATAGCTTTGCAAGTGGGTTTGCCGCATTGTCTACAAAGTCGACTCTCTTGACCACGACGTAATCCTTCTCAAGATAATCACAGATGAGGTGGTATCGCCGCTTGATATGCTTGGATGGTGAGACCTCGGCTCCTTAGCAAGGGCTACGGTGCCATTATTATCACAGTATAGAGGAATGGCATCTGATGGCATCACTCCGATCTCTGCAGCAAACTTCTTATACCAGAATGCCTCCTTCATAGCTTCTGACGCAGCAATATATTCTACTTCCATGGTGAAATCTGCTATCACAGTCTGCTTGGAATTTTTCCAACTGACAGCTCTATCATTACACATAAATAGACTCCTAGATGTCGACTTTCGATCATCTATATCAGACATAAAATCCAAATCTGTATATCCCTAGATTTAAAGTTCTCCATTACCAAAGACCAACAACATATCCTTAGTTCTTCTTAAGTACTTAAGGATACATTTCACAGAAGTCCAGTGTTCTTCATCTGGATTCGACTGATATCTGCTCGTGACACTCACAACATGGGCTATATTAGGTCATGTACATAACATGGTATACATGAGGCTTCCTATTGCTGAAGCATAAGGGATCTTGCTCATGCATTCTTCTTCCTCAGGTGTGCTAGGGCACATCTTCTTGGAAAGATGAATGCCATGTTTGAAAGGTACCAAACCCCTCTTAGAGTTTTTCCATACTAAACCTCTTTAGTACTTCCTCTATGTACATCTTCTATGTGAAAGTCCTAGCATCCTATTCGGTCTATCTCTATAGACCTTAATTCCTAGAATAAAGGATGCTTCTCCTAGGTCTTTCATGGAGAATTCTTTAGGACAACCACATTTTGACTGATGGTCAACATGGGAATATCATTCCCAATAAGGAGGATGTCATCCACGTACAATACGAGGAAGACAACAGCGCTCCCACTGACCTTTTTGAAGAACACATGGTTCCTCTTCATTTTTGATGAAACCAAACTAATTTTGATCACATCATTGAAATGAGTGTTCCAGCTCCGAGATGCTTGCTTAAGTCCATATATGGACCTTTGCAGCTTGCAAACCTTGTGATCAGCATCACTGGATGTGAAACCTAGCGGCTGTTCCATATAGATATCTTCCTCAAGATATCCATTTAAGAATGTCCGTTTTCACATCCATTTGCCATATTTCATAATCGAAATAGGCTGCAATAGCAAGCAATGTGCGGATGGATTTTAGCATAGCTACTAACGAAAAAGGTATCCTGATAGTCAATGCCTTCGTGCTAACTATAACCTTTTGCCACTAATCTAGCTTTGAATGTCTCCACATTCCCATCTGCACCAATCTTTCTCTTGTAGATCCATTTACACCCAATAGGTACTATACCTTCTGGTGGATCTACCAAGGTCCAGACTTGGTTTTGAGTGCATCGAGTCAATTTCTGACTTCATTGCCTCTAACCATTTCTTCAGAGTCGATATCTGATATCGCCTCGTTGTAGGTTTTGGGATCATCACCATGAGCACCATTACCTACGAGGAACATTTCCTCTACTTTCCTCTGAAATAATACCTAAGTACTCTTCAGGGGGATGGAAAACTCTTTCCGATCTACGAGGTGGAGGAGGTAGTGTTCTTATTGGCTCAACCTGATTTGGTTCCATTTGGTCCTTAGCTCGTTGCTCTTGTGAGACTTTCTCATCAAGCTTGAATCTGCTTTCCAATGCCGCTATCTTGAATAAACTATTTTTCAAGAAAGATGGCATGTCGACTCACAATCACATTGTGATCTTCTGGAATGTAGAAATAGTATCCTAATGACTCTTTAGGATATCCTATGAATCGAGCTCTAAAGGACCTAAACTCTAACTTGTCCGCTTGTTGTCTTTTGACATGAGCCGGACAACCCCAAATTCTGAGATGACTCAGACTTGGTTTCTTACCATGCCATATCTCATACGGTGTGGTAGGAACGGTTTTAGAGAGAAACCCTATTCAGTAGATAAATTGAAGTTAACAATGAATATCCCCAAAGAAAATCAGGGAGGTCTGTGAAGCTCATCATGGATCGAACCATATCCAATAGAGTCCGATTTCTCCATTCTGAAAATTCCCGTTGAGTTGAGGTGTTCCTGGTGGAGTCCATTGAGAGACTATGCCATTTTTCTTGAAGATAGTCTAGGAATTTCGACTAAGGTATTCACCTCCTCGATCTGATCGAAGAATCTTAATGGGTTTTTCAGTTTGTTTTTCTACTTCATGTCTGAATTTCTTGAACTTTTCAAAAGCTTCAGACTTGTGTCTCATAAGATACACATACCCATACCTAGACAGATCATCGGTAAAGGTAATGAAGTAGACAAAATTGCCTCTAGCCGGCACATCAAATGGGCCGCACACATCAGTATGTACTAGGGCAAGGAGATCTGTGGCCCTTTCCCCATGTCCTAACAAAAGGGAGTTTAGTCATTTTGCCTTGAAGACAAGATTCAAAAAGTTGGATATGACTCAGAAGTCAATGGACTCAATAGTTCCCATTTTTCTCCAATTTGTTAATCCTATCTTCTGCTATATGACCTAATCTCAGGTGCCATAGATACCTATCATTTGGACTATCCCTAGGTCGTTTCATGGCATTCACGTTTTGCTCGATAGTTAAAAATAGGTACATCAATATGTAGCTGATAAAGACCATTAATAAGGAAACCATTTGCAATTTTATTTTTTTTTCATAAAGAATGTTACAATGGTCCTTAAAGAAAACTAATCACATAGCCTTCTTAGTGCTAAGCATGAAACAGAAATCAAATTTCTGCTAGCTGCAGTAGCACATAATAACAGTCTTTTAAAACTAAGTCTAAACCAGATGGTAATCGAAGAGGATATGTTTTCCCACGGCTACTGCATAGCAACTATTGCTCCATTTTTGACTCATAGGATCATCCCACCATCCCTCAGCCTCCTGCTATCCTCAAGATCCTGTATAGAAGTGCACAAATAAGCACTAGAACCAAAGTCAAGCATCCAACTGAATGCAGAAAAAATTATAAGGTTAGACTCAATAACGAGCATACCTCCAGAAGGACCTACCTCCTTCTTATTCTTCAAGGTGGCTAGGTAAGTAGGGTAGTTTCACTTTTAGTGGCCATCATTGTTGCAATGGAAACACTTTTCTTTCTCAGCAACTTTCTTCTTTAGCTCTATCTTTTTCTTCTTTCCTCCTTCCATCTTTTGCTTTTTCACTGACTTCTTTTTCTTTCCAAAAGACTTTCTCTTGGAAGAAGTTCATTTCATAGCAAGCACTGAGCCTTTAGAATCTTTCATGGAAAGCTTAGTAGTAACCAACATGTTCATAAGTTCGACCAGGAAATTTTGAAGTTTATGCATATGGTAGTTCATGATGAACTGCCTATATGCATCAGTCAAGGATTGCAGAATTATATCATTCTGTAGATCCTGATCCAACTTCACTCTGAGCTTCTCAAGCTCTTCCAAGTCCTTGATCATCATCAGATAATGATCTTGGACTGACTGTCATCACACATTTTAGCCTTGAAAAGTTGTTTAGTGACTTGATACTTGACTGTGCGACTCTGTTCACCAAACATCTCTTATAGGTGAGCCAATATTTGGCAGGCAATTCTGATATCTTCATGTTGGCACTGAAGCTCATCAGACATCAAGCCCAACATGTAGTATCTAGCCTTGTTATCTTCGTCCATCCATTTTTCAAGAGATGCTCTCTGTTTAGTGGATGGATGAGCTAGTAAGGTGGGAGGGTCCTGGTCCAATACATGAGTAAACTTCTCAAAATCTAAAATAATTTTGAAGTTTCAGAGCCAATTCTTATAATTGGGTTCGATCAGTCTATGAGTGTTCATCATACGTGCTAGTGGGTTGGACGTAGATATTTTTCTGTAGAGAGTCAAAATTTTTAGTTAGATATTATAATTAAGACTTGACCAATTTGTTTAGGGGTTTTATTTTTAAATAAATTAGCTTCCACTATTTTCTCTAATTCCTACACTTTCTTTGTAGAGATGCAAAAATCTCCATGATTAATGATTTCTAGTGGATGGTGCGGTCCCACCAACTGACTTATCACCTCACCTAACAGTTATTGGTGATGGGTTAGCTAATGAGTGAACAACTCTTGTTCAATGATTCTCTAATCATGGTGCACCCAAACTTGATCTCTAATTCATAAATCTCACCATGCCCAGAATATTGATCCATACTTTAGTTAAGTTAGACCCACCATTTGCATAAATTGGATTCCTAATTAAGTCTCTCACTGTATCCAAAATATTAAACCCAATCCATCCTCCAGCCTGTAGCATCCAATGCCTAATAGATATGATTGCATCTTTTCAGTGCAACTAAACCACTGTAATCAGTCAAGAATAATCAACCCTGAAAAGGGCCCGCACATCTACAATGGTGGAAGACCTTAGACTTAATCTTTTCTTAGGAAGATTTGATTTAGGTCTCATTAAACTAGATTTGACATAGTCATAACCATTATGACTAACCTAGTGGCATGGGTTAGCTTGGATTATTGACCACCTCAAATCAGGACTAAGCCAACAAATATGGCTAGGTAAGTGAGATCGGTAGAAGGGATATGCCATTAACTCGACAAGAATGCATTCGAGTCGAGTAGCTCCCAATTAAAAATTAGTCGATCGTATTTGCCAAACTTACCTTAGACACTAAATTATTGAACCAGAACCAATCAGGTTAGCCTATAATCCAGACTCTAACCACCGAGCCTAATTAGGTCTTAGCTTGATCGATTACTCATGTGACTCGATCTTGACCTAGACTTAATCCTATTAGGCTGGTCAATTTAAGCACTATTAATCCCATCTAACTAACTCTTGATTCAGTTTGATCAACCGCTTAGACCTAATTGAACTACCTAAGTCCGAACCCAATTTTATGAATATGTCTTAGATCTAAAATTCTCAATTTTAGACCTAACAAATATTTTATAATCTTAATTCTTAATTATGTTTATGGTTCACAAACAAAATATGTAAATAAAATTCTAAGGTTTCAGGATCTAGGATTTTGCAGAAAGTAAGTTCTTGATTTTTTATTAAGAACGAACGCGCAGCACCCCTACACATCATAAGAATATCCCATCGAATGAAAGAAGAGGACATTTAAATCCTACTTTATTCTTATGATCGAACGATCAAGAAAAATGCCTTAATCAAAAATATAAATCTATAAAACTAGTTAGATCTACATCATATATCTCATATATAAAACTTGATCTAACTTTATACATATTTTGCATACATCTCATGTATCATATCATGCATGTTTTTAGATCCAAATTATCTCATAATTCATCTAAAAAATTAAATTTAAATTGATCGCATCAAAATAAATTCTAATCTAGATAATTATGTAGAACTATTCTATAACTAGTCTAAATATGCATTCATCATATCTCATATGATCCAAAAATTAAATAATTTTATTTACTATTTTTTAGATCTTATTATAATATTTATAATATCATAAAATAGTAAATAAATAGATCTAAAATTATAACTTAATCAAATTAAATTATGAACATGCAAGACTATGTATAGAATAGTTCTGTTTTACAACTAGTCATGCATCTTGTAAAACATAGATCTAAATTATTTAATTTTAATTCTTTTGATTTTAGATCTAATCACATCTCATGTAATATTTAAAATCATCTAATTATTATATCAAAATTAAAATAAAATTAGATCTAAATAATTTATTAGAACCTGGCTCTGATACCAGTTGAAGAAAAAATTCTGATTTTTTGGATCAGATTTGTTCAGATCTGATTGGATCAAGAGAGATATTCTAAAAATTTTTCTTTTAAATCTAGATTAGATCTAAAATATTTTAGATTTAATTTTATAAATCTAATAAAATAAAATAAAAAAAAATTAAATTTGATTTAATTTTTGTACCTTTTATTGGGTAATCAGATTATGCTATGATGATCCTACTGATTGCCTAAAGTTCTGGATCTAACCACGCAAGCGCCTGGCCTCTACCAGATCCACTCGAGTTGGATCTGAAGATCTTCTTCTTCTTTATCATCTCTACAAATATCAGATCTGGATCTGATTTGGAGGATCTTCAAAACTCCTTTTGAAGATCTAGAATCATCTCTTGCAGCAGTGCTGCCTTCTTTCTTTCTCGTCATCTTTCTCTTGCCTGGATCGCACCAAACTGGAGCCCAAATCTCCTTGGGCATGGAGAGGAGAGAGAGGATCAGAAGATGGGGTGAAGGAGGGAGAGTGGCAACCTTGGGGTGTGGGCTAAGGGAGAACCTCTTTTAAAGCTTAGCATAGATAGGATTTATATAGACCCTGTTGTGCCATGCAGTGCCACATCATCGCGACCAATCATGTTGCTTCGTACAATCAGACTAAATCTGATTGATGGGATGACATCACCTGATCCAATCAGATGAGAGCCCCTAAAATATTCCTTAGGTGGCACCAAGATTGGTCAAAGTTGAGTCTTAGGCGCCTACCTAAGTTGATTCCAAGAAGCAACCTGGAGTCCCATCTATATGGGACTCCTGGCCTATCCATGGGCGCACGCCTTCCTAGGCATGCACCCCCTTCTTTCTAATTTTTTGCAAGGGGACAAGCCTCTATTTGCTCTCCTATGGGTGCATGACACATGGGCAGATGTCTAAGTGTCAAAGATCAACGTTTGACCAAATTCAGAAGACAAGAATTAGCAGGTGATGGAAAATGGTAGCTGTTGTCTCAAATTTATCTCATAAATTAAGACAATCCTTTTCTGACCTGGACAAGCTCTAGTTAGACCAAGTAAAGATAACCGAGTGAGCATAAACACATTTGGCTTAGTCGAGACAATTGTTAATGATAGTAGAAGGAGAACGTTAGGCTCAATCGTGTGCTAGTATGATTTCCTTAAATCTAATTGAATCTTATTCAAATTAATTGAACTGGATTAGTCCAATTGATGATATCTAGATCCAAACCCTTATTTGTGTGATCCAGTTAGGTTCAGTTCTGTATGGTAATGGGATATGTCATGATCCGTATCATCGACATCATTGAAACATCTTCTGATGGATCAGAACTTATTCTGATTCATACAACTAGAATGATCGATCATCCAAATCATTCTATTTGCTCCCAAAATTTATCAGTGATATCTAGCAGTATATGGTGGCAACCCATCAGAACTAAAAATGAACATCTCAATGCAGCTACCTATATGATTAAGTTCTTCTATCCTGAACTTCGATCAGATTAGGGTTAAGGTGAACTTGTCAAACCCTAATTTCCGTCACATGATTTAATCATTCGATTCAAGTCCTATGTGAAAACCTTAATAAAAACTCTTTCCATTATTTCACTCTGCCATGGCCATGGGCTTAAGGACTTGATTCTCATGATCATCATAGGGCTGCTCCTCATCCACCAAGGTAGATAGATTCCCTCTTGGTGCAATCCAATTCCTACAATGAACATGCTATAGCCAACATACACCTCAAGATTCTGAATGGTTAGGAGATCGAGTCATGGTGTAGTCAAACTATAGATCCTTAAAGTAAATTGCCGATGCACCTCAGGTCAAAGAACTAGATACACCACAGTAGTTTCGAGCCAGTCATCAACGAGAAGGTAGACTTCCTTATGACTGCTCGAGGTGGTCATACTCAGTGCCCTCGTTCTCTAACGAGTATCTGTACTCTCGCTCTGGTGTCTCTACACCATAAACTCAAAACTCATCTACTATAAAGAAGTGATTGTACACCAACCTTCCAGATCAATCACCATCCTCATGATGATCCTACGGTCGAAAGCATTTTATGAGTTAATAATGAAAATTCTTGTTTTAAATTTTCAACACTTGAAAATAAGAATTATCATTACCATTAACTCAAGGGATGTATCATAAATACTAAATATACATTTATGATAGAAAATAATCTATTTTATTATTTATAGTCAAAATTATAATTTTATCCTTAGAAGTGTATTACAAGTGTCAGCCAATTCTGGCTTCTAGGGCACACATATATAACACCAGTCAGACTAGGATAGAGCCATATAAGGCTCTCGGATAAGCCAAATCCAATTTAGCTCAGTCGAGATAGACCAAAATGATGACAGAAGGAGAATATTAGGTTTAGTCATGTGCTAGCACGATTTTCTTGAACCTAATTGGATCTAATCCAAATCAATCAAACTAGGTTAGCTTAATTGATGACATACAGACCCAAATCCTTATTTGTGTGATCAAGTTAGTTTCAGTTCTGTATGGTAATAGAACATGCCATGATCTCCATCAATGACATCATCGAAATATCTTTCGATGGACCAGAACTCTTTCGATTCATCCAGTTGGAATCGTCGATCATCAAGATAATTCTAATTGATCCTAAAATCTACAGTGACACCTAACAGTACATGGTGGCAACCCATCAGAACCGAATAGCCAACCTCTCAATGCAGCTACCTATGTGATGGGGTTCTTCTATCATGAGCTCCGATGGAATTAGGGTTAAGATGAACTCATCAAACCCAACACCCATCATATGAATGAATCATTCGATTCGAGTCCGATGTGAAATACTAATAGAAACTCCTTTCTATTATTTCACACTACCATGGCCATGAATTTTAGGACTCAATCTCATGATCATCATAGGACCACTCCTCTACTGAGGTTGATAGATCCCATCTTGGTGCAATCCAATTCCTACAATGAACATGTTATAGCCAACATACACCTCATGATTCTGAATGGCTAAGAGATCGAGTTATGGTGCAGTCAAACTATAACATCCTTAAGGTGAACTACTGATGCACCTCAAGTCAAAGAACCAAACACACACTGCATCATCAAGCTAGTCATCGACGAGAAGGTAGGATCCATTATGACTGCTCGAGGTGGTCATGCTCAGTGCTCTTGTTCTCAACAAGTACCTATACTCTCGCTCCGGTGTCTCCACACTATAGACTCAAGACTCATCTAAGAAAGCGATTGCACACCGATCTTCTAGGTCGATCACCATCCTCGTGATGATCCTATGATTTGGAGCAGTTTATGAGTTAATTATGATAACTCATGCCTTAAATTCTTAACTCTTGAAAATATGTGTTATCATACCTATTAACTCAATGGATGTATCACAAACACCTTATACACAATATGATAGAATAAATAATCTTTTAATTTATTTTAAGTCAAAATAATAAAAATGCTTCTAGAAAGTATTTAACAGGTGTCAACCAATCTGGCTTTTAGGGCACACATCTAATAGGACTAACCTAGGCTGATCGAAAAGCTTGAGGAGAAAATTGGAAAGATGGAAAACCAAGAAATATGTCAATGGTCGAAAGCGTTACGAGAGAATAAAGGCAACAACGACAAGATGCTCAAAGGATGATGGAGAATGGAGGAAAGAGAAGGAGCACAAATGAAAGTAAGAAGCCGTAGAAGAAGAAGAGGTTTAAATAAAAAATCAAAACCAGAGAAAGTTATGATTACAGGACTTCTTCAGCCAGCCTTGATTCTCCATGTGTCCCACTCGCACTCATCGCCCGATGAAATAGTAATTGCACCATACACAAAGCTCCATGCCAGATGGATTTTCAAGAAAATTTATCCTTTCAGATCATTCGACATTAAATTTAGTACCAATTTAAAAAAAGATAAAAGGTTCCACCCTCCAAGAGCAGGAAGCTGGCAAGGGACTTCAACTGCAATAATTTTTCTGTACTCCCTTCTTTCAAAATTCAAACTTGGGAGTAGGGAGACAAGTGTCGGAGGTAGAACAATCCCTGTCGAACTCCTTGGCTAGAATCCTTGGCCGCCGACCTCCCTCCTGCTGAAATTCATCGACCTCTTCAGCGGTGAGTTCACACTACAAAGCTTCTCAAAAGCATATAGAAGTCCGACAACATGATCTTGATCAGTAAAGGAGAACTACTATTATATTAATCTTGCTTTTTGACTAGAAATGAATAATAGGCTTGGCCCCAATTACACTTCTCCAGTCACACTCCTTTCGGACAAACTCCTCTAATCGTACTCCTTTCGAACAAACTCCTTCAGTCACACTCCTTCCAAACAAACTCCTCCAATCGCACTCCTTCCAGAGGAACTCCTCCAATTGCACTCCTTTCGGACGAACTCCTCTAATCACACTCCTTCTAGACGAGCTCCTCCAATCGCACTCCTTTCGGATGAACTCCTCTAGTCGTACTCCTTCCAAATGAACATCCCCGGTCATACTCCTTCTGGACAAACTCCTCTAATTGCACTCCTTTCGGACGAACTCCTCTAGTCATACTCCTTCTAGACGAACTTCTCCAGTCATACTCCTTCTAGACGAACTTCTCCAATCGCACTCCTTCCAGATGAACTCCTCTAATTGCACTTCTTTCGGACGAACTCCTCCAATCATACTTCTTCTGAACAAACTCCTCCAGTCGTACTCCTTCTGGATGAACTCCTCCAGCTGCACTTCTTTCGGACGAACTCCTCTAATCACACTCCTTTCGGACAAACATGTTCTAACTGGTAGGCAAACTCCTCTCGTCGATCTTCATTCAATCAAACTCCTTTCAATCATCTAAAAGGATCTCGTCATCCATATGAATTCAGCTTTCAACTAAACACAAACCAACCTACATACGGACGACCTTAGAGAAGTCCAAACTCCTCTAGAACTCTTATGATTTAAAGTCCTTCACTACCAATATCCATTCCATTTGAATCTCAACTATTAAATCTCAACAGACTGGCACATCATGATAATGGACACCATCCTCTATAACAAACTCCATGTGGCCCCGAGTGGTCCACTACTAGATGGTTATGACTGTCGTCATCAATTTGTTACATGCTTCGTCTATAAAAAGAATCCTCTAGATATGTTTTCCCCAAGCTCTCTTTTTCTTCTTGTTACTCTGCTTCTTTATTTTTTGAGCACTCCATTCCAGTTGACCAAAGAATTAACTTGAGCATTAGAGGATCCTGCCAGAGCCACCCACCTCCACTTTGAACTTTATTTTGTAGGCTCCGACAGTGGCCTCACCTTCTCAACTCTAGCTACCTCTGACATCCTCATGGATTTCCGCACCAATAGCCCTGATCTAAGATCTAAAGTTCAATAATAGAAAATCAGCACGGCATGCTAGTACTGTACTGATACTTCTTCAATGGCTGATCTGAAATCTTCTTTTTTAATCTTTGGACCCTCCAATATTTAGAAGAAGAAGAAAGAGATTTGTGAAGAACTTCACCTCTCAAAATCTCATAAAAGGGGAAGGAAGGGATCAAGAAAAAGCCCTAGAGAAGAACCCTTTCTTCTCCCTTCTTTTTCTCTCACCAGGACACAATGGTTTGTGTCTCAATGAAGCACCACGCCTAGATCTTCTTTGTACCCAAGCTTCTCATGTTCCAAACCTCTCTCTCAGTCTAAAATCTATAGGAAACTCATATCCTAACTTCCTTTAAATAGAGAGTAATGACAGAATTCTTGTCTAGGTCAAATACCTAGAAAGGTTGGTCCAAATTGAGCAAGGATTGGGGTGCCCAACTCTTAGGCATCCCCTCCTTATTCTTTTTTGTGGACTCTAGAGAATATTTGCAAATAAGTTTTCTATTTATCATAAAAAAATTAAAGAAAAAATCAGGTGGTTTGGTGTCTCAAAGAAATAACGAAAGATGATATGTCAAACTCTATCCAATAGAGATCTAGGTCAAAATAACTTATTTGTTTTGACCTATTCCATAACTAATTTCCTTCTAAAATAGTGGGAGACATAAAAAGGGCATGAACACTCTCTATAAATAAAATTTTCATGAAAATACTAAGAAAATTGGTGTGGGGGGCCATGGAAAGCAAGGTGGTGCAAGATGGAGAAATCCTAGTCACACTAGGACTTCTAGTTTTGAGTTGTTCCAACTTATTATTTGAATCCAATTAAATCAAAACTAATGCAACCCAATTAGAGATGATCTTAGTCCAACTAAAAGTCTAATTAAATTAAATTAAATTTAAATCTAATTTAATTTTTAATCAAATTATAACTTGAGTGCATACAAGTTCTAATTAAACATGAACTTGTTCTTCCTTGCAATTGGCTCATCCAATAAACCAATTAGACTTGATCCGATCAAGTCTAAACTAAATCTAATTAAATTATATTTAATTAAATTTAATTTAATTTTTTACCTTAATTAAATTAAGCTAATTAGTAATTCAATTGCTAATCGATCCTCCTGCAATACTTGCACTAGGCCAAACATCAACTGTATTGATTGTTTAATCTTAGAATGATTCTAAATTGTTGATCAACCATCCGATCAGATTGAAACCTCTTATATATGTAATCTCATAGATTTGAACCTAAGCTAGTAGTAGAAGAATAAATTTTTATATTAATCAAAGTGCCCATCTAGCAATGATATCCGATGGTCGGATAAGTCAAATGTGCGAAGCAACACTCTTAGATCCATGTAGATATAGTTTCTGTATAATTCATCCCCTTGATCTTAATGCTCATAGAATGACTCAGAGTTTAAATGCCAACCCTGATTAGGTTATCCATATTATATTTTAAAATACAAATCCATTTCATGGATTATCTTGACCAAGATTTTGCTAAATTAAAATACAGCGATGCATTTTCACCAAACCCTTAGAGTGGTCAATCTATTGCCCAGCAAGACAACACAAGAGGAGGGGTGAATTAGATTTTTCAAAATTTAACCAAGTAATGTGATGTTTCTAAAAACTAAGTGAAGTATTAGGTGTAATAGAGTATAGTACAACTGAATATGTAGAAATGTAAATGCAATGAAAAGCAAGAACCAAAAGCAATCACAAACACTAAAAAATTTATAGTGGTTCGGTGCCCCTTGCACTTACATAGACTCCTCAAGATCCACTTGAAAATTTTACTATAATATTTTTAAGATTACAGCTGGATAGTTTTTTCAAGGCTCACTATCTAAAATCTAGTTGGTTTTACACTGGATCACCAACCACATTCAATTCCTAAGCCAATCCTTGGCTTACAATCTAATTCTCAGGCTTGGATAGCCCTTCCCCTTAGCTTCAAAATCCTATTGAAACTAAGTTATAAGAAGTACAAGGATTACATAATAAAAATAAAAATAAAGCTTTTTAAATGTGCAAGAAAGTCGATGAAGCTTGTGAAATCTTCTTTGATGGAAGCTTTTAAAAAGATTGAGCTTGTCTTCTTGTTGAAAGGAATCTTTTGATTTGATGTTTCCTAGAGTTGGGAGTGGAATGTTCTCTTTTCAAAGCTTTTTGGATTCTTTCACTCCATTTTTTATTCCTCTCAATGATTGATCTTTCATCTCACTTTCTTCAGGTATTTTGTAGCTTGTTCCCAAATTTGATAGGTTGGAGAGACATTTTTGATTGTTAAAGAACTAAAAAATGCCATTTGAAACCAATCTGCAAACTTCTAAAATTTCTGCAGAAACTAGCCATTGGAGCTCAAATTGACTCATCCCTCTGCTCAAGCTTGAGTCAACTCGATCCACAGCTTGAGACCATTCGGTACTTCATCCCAAAAATCATTTTCTTTATATTTCTTCTAAGACTACAACTCGAGGAGCTCGAGTTGAAGCTTGTGTCGACTCATCCCTTTGCTCAAGGCCTTGCCGATCTATGTCCCAAAAATTCTATTCTCTATATTTTCCTACGACCGCAACTCTAGGAACTTGAGTCGACTCGATCCTCTACTCAAGATCGTGCCAACTGAAACTCTCGCATGCCAGTCTTTATTTTCATGCTATTTTAGCTCGAGCTGAATCAGGGGCTCGAGTAAGAGGTCAACTTAAGGCCTTTTTATGTTAAAAATTTTTACTTCGACTAATAAATTTTTTCTTCAATTTTGGTTTTGAGATATCTTTTTTAGGCTTTGTTTTAAGTGTGATTCATGCCTCAAAAGCCTCCAACTTTTCTTTATCAACTTCCAAATGCATTTGTAGGAATGTTTCATTTGATACTCTAAAATGCATCCTGAAACATAATCTCAACAAATTCATTAGTCCAAATATATACTCAAATATTTTATTACTCATCAAAATCAATCCTTGGGGTTAACAATCTCTTTCTTTTTTACGATGACAAAATTTTGAGTATATGAATGAGAGATATATAACATGAATGTATTAAGGATATTTTCAAAATACTAAAGATTTAACCCTTTCTATAGTTTCATATTTAGCTCTCCCTCTATTCATGCTCATATTTTTAATATATCTTAACAATTTAGAGTTAAATTTTTTGCTTGTACTTATTTAAATGGTAATTTATCAACATTTATTATTAATATATATATAACAAGCATGAATTCTTTTCATTGAACAGTCATATTTCACATGTACCAAGCTTGCATTTGGTACATAGAGTATGTATCATGGCACAATCTTATAAAACTCCTTAATTTTATATTAATGAGTGATATATGCAGTGTATATGGATATTTGTATTAGATATACTTTATAAACATTTTAAGGATGCTCATGTGCATTGGAATCACAATACATATCATATTCGATCAATTATGTTCAAAATCAATTATGCTCAAGATCAATTATGCTCAAAATCTCAAGAAATAATATTCATCATGAATGCTTAAAGATTCAAATCTTATTCAACATGAAGGATGACAAAGCCAACATAAATACTTAAAGATTCAAATCTTATTCAACATGAAGGATGACAAAGCCAACAATAAATATGTGATCATGCATACATTTTAACTTATATATCTATATTTTACTCTTCCTTTTTGTCATCAGTCAAAAAGGTAAGGTAAAAATAATCATTGCATGAGATCATATCAAGAGATTGAGATACTGAAAAAGTAAGTAGTCATATAAATTTGTTTTTCATTGTATTTACAAAATGAATATGTTCTATCTCAACACACCAAGAGACAATGAGACACCAAGTTCAAAACAAGACTAAGTTAAGCCATCACATATATAAGTATTCAAGAAGCACCTAACATAGAGTCAAATACAAACATATATTCCTAATACATAATTCTAAGAACAACAAATGGCTAGATATCAGCTCCCAATGATGCTATTCATCATCTGAAGGAATCTCTAATGTCTGGAAAGATGAAGCTCTAGATGTGGATGGCCTAGCTCTCCTGCTCCTAGTCCTAACTGATGGTCCAGCCACCTATGAAGGAGTAGGCCCCGCATGAGTGTAGAATCTAAGTAGTGGTCTACTCTCACTAGTGGATACCTGAATGGTCTAACCTAATTTATGGATCTAATTTTCTCTAACCTATTAACTCAAGTGTTATGATTTATGGCTTAGGATCTTCAATTTATAATCCTAGATTCTAATTAATCAACTCTTAATTCTTAATTAAGTTTTGGACTAAGGATTGGGGTTCGGCATTTTGAAAATAATATTTATATTTATAAAATATTTTTACAACATGATTCTACCAACTAGTTATATGTTTGATTCATAATCAATATAAAAATAATATAAATATGAATCTACTTTAAATCTAATCTAAACATATTCATGATTATAAATATTTAATTAAAATAATTTTAATTTTAAACAATCATAAATCTGCTTAGATCAAATCTAACATATTTATTATCATAAAAATTAGATTAAAATATTTTTAATTTAAATTATAAAATTTTTAGATTAAATCTAAAATTTTATGATTAGATTTTAGATCAATATGTACTAGGACAATCTTTACACTGCAAGGGATAAATTTTATAGTAGGACAATCTTATAAAATCAGTTCATGCAATCTAAAATATTATTTTTAGATTTAAATAATTTTAAATCTAATTAATCATAAATTAACTTAGATTATATCTAATAAATTTATGATTAACTTTAGACTTACACGAGCTAGGATAATCTTTTCATTGTAAGGGATAAACCTTATAGCAGGACAACCTTATAAGATCAGTCCATGTAATCTAAAATATAATTTTATATTTAATATTAGATTATAATTTAGATAAAATCTAAATAATAGATCTAAAATATGTAAAGAAATCATATCATAAAAGACCTAGGTTCTGATACCAATTGAAGAAAAAATTTAGGATTTTTAGCATGTATTTTGAAACTTTTCAAAATCAAAAACATGGAAAGCTACAGATTAATCATATTAATCTATAAAAATATGCATCTAAATTCTAGATCTAGAATCTAATGACATGATTCATGCATGCACACAAATCTAAAAATTAAATATTAAATAAAATAAAGATGTTGATATGTTGATCATATCAACATCAAACTGAAACTAGATCTGATCTAGTATGAGAAAGAGATCGAATCTCTGTTACATTTCATAAGTCAAAATCTTCACTTGCTAATCTAAGATTAAGATTATCACTTTAAGCCACACACATGTCTAGCCTTTATAGGAAGTCCACATGAAGCCCTGATTTTGATCCAAAGTCCAGCAATCTGAAAATTAGCATAGTGTGCTAGCTATAACAACTTGTGTCTTTACAAAAGCTCACACCCAAAGCCCCTTTGCACCCAAGACTCCCACACCCAAGCCCTCTCTCTTAGATCTAATTATTGTAGAAATTTCAACCTTTAACTCCCTTTAAATAGAGAGATAGAGAGGACTTCTTGTCTAGGTCAAACATCTAGAAAGGAATGTATGTCCAAATTGGACAAGGATTGGGGTGCTCAACTCTTAGGCACCCCCTCCAAATTTTATTGTGTGGAAACCCAGCAATTGGCACAAAAAAGTTTTTTCTTTTCACCAATAAAATTAGAAAAAATATTTGCAGAGATGGCGCCTTCCATAAAGAGAGTTTTGGTTTTGTAAAACTTTATCAAATATAGTTTGAAATTAAAACTACTTGCTAGCTTTGACCAAGTCCAAAACCTCTTTCCATCTAAGAAAGATAAAGGGCATGGGGGCGTGCATCCTCTCTCTGGGCATGAGATGTTTCACACAAAAACCAAAGGAAAGTAGCATGGGGTGCAAGGTGGCATAAGGAGAGAGAGTCCTAGTCAAACTAGGACTTCTTATTTTGATTTGGTCTAGATAATTTTTGAATCCAATTAAATCAAAACTTGTGCGACCCAATTAAGAATGATCTTAGTCCAACTAAGAATTTAATTAAATTAAAATTAAATCTAATTTAAATTTTAATTAAATTAAAAATTAGATACACTCAAGTCTTAATTGAATAAGGACTTGTTCTTCCTTACAATTAGCTTATCCCATAAACCAATTAGGCTTGATCTAATTAAGTTCAAACTAAATTTAATTAAATTTTATTCAATTAGATTTGATCTCAACTTTTTGACTCAATAAGATTGAGTCAATTAGCAATCCGACTAATTAATCCTCCTGCAATACTTGCACTAGGTCAAACATCAATCGTATTGAATGTTTAATCCTAAAATGATTTTCAATCGTTGATCAACCATCCGATCAGATCGAGATCTTTTATGTATATGACTATATAGATTCGAACATAAGCTAGTAGCATAGAAATAAATTTCTATATCAATCAAAGTAACTGTTGGTGCAGAAACTGGTCGTCGCCGGAGGTCGCTGGAGTCGAGGCCGCCGAGGTCGCCGCCGGGGACCTGCAAAACAAAGTCCCATCCAGAGCCGGTGGGGGGTGGCTCCGGCAGGACCCTTCGACGCTCAAGTCAGCTCTGGCCAACAGTAATGGAGTGCTCGGAATGAGTTCCGGAGCTTAGAGAAGAGGAGAAGAGCTTAGAGATCAGAGAGCTTAGCCTTAGTGTGTCGAGAGGGTCCTTTATATAGTGGAGCTTGATGGTGACAACTGCAGCCGCGTGCTGGCGGACCGCTCGAGGTTCGGCGGAGTCAGTCTCACGGGATGGTGCCGTGTGCGGCGGATTGAGGGTGACAGCCATCGCCGCCTGACAGTGGGTCGGCGTTGCCAGGGGTGACAGCCATCGCCGCCTGATGGTGATGGTTGCAGAGCTTGCCGAATGAAGGGTTGAAGGCCTTCGTCGTGTGCCCATTTCGGAGGAGTTCGGGCTCCTGAAGAGGAAGATAGGAGGGAGTTCGGCTCCCATAGGCGTCTGACTGGAGGTATGCAGCTAAGGCTCGTCCGCTGAAGAGTTCGGCCGCTGAGAGGACTTCATTGAAGCTCGGCCGCTTGGAGTCGGTCTGAAGGAGTTCGGCCGCTTGGAGTCGGTCCGAAGGAGTTCGGCCGTGGGGAGTCCGAAGGAGTTCGGCCGTGGGGAGTCCGAAGGAGTTCGGCCGCCCAGGAAGTTCGGTCTCGACGCTGGGAGTCCGGGAGAAGCTCGGGAGCTGACCAGTTCGGCCTGCTGGAAGAAGCTCGGCCGCTGGGAGTTCGGCTGAAGCCCGTCTGCCGAAGCTCTTCCGCGGCTACTGGTTACATTGGGCTGAGCGTCGGACCGGGCTTCGACAGGAGCGGGATTTATCCCCAACAGTAGCCCCCCCACTCCCGAGTTCAAAAATTGAAGGAAGGGAGTACCAAAACAGGCGACTGCCGAAGTCTTCTTCCAGGCTCCGCATTTGTTGCAGCTGAAGCTCGGGGGAGGTCTCATCTCCAGCCAATATTGACGCTGAAGTTGAGGCTGAGGCTTGGGGGAGACCTCATCTTCAGTCGATGTTTGGAGTTGAAATGGAACTCGTTTCCAGCTAAAGTCGATGAAGCTGATGTTGAAGCCGAAGTAAATCTCGCCTCCTACGGTCGAGGTCGGATTTGAGCTCCTCGGGGGCGACATTGTCTTCATCAGCTGAAGTTGACTCGAGGGAGACCTCCTCTCTTGCAGCCGAGGTTGAAGTGCGCGCTCGGGGGAGATCTTATCTCCTGCAGCCGAGCTTCTTCGGGGGAGATCTCGTCTCTAGCCGAGGTTGGTGCTCGCGTTAGGACGAGGTTCTCCTCCTGTTCCTAACCGAGGTTGTTCACGGTCGCTCGGGAGAGATCTTATCTCTAGCCGAGGTTGATCGCTCGGGAGAGATCTTATCTCTAGCCGAGGTTGGTGCTCGCGTTAGGACGAGGTTCTCCTCCTGTTCCTAACCGAGGTTGTTCACGGTCGCTCGGGAGAGATCTTATCTCTAGCCGAGGTTGATTCGGTCGCTCGGGAGAGATCTTATCTCTAGCCGAGGTTGGTGCTCGCGTTAGGACGAGGTTCTCCTCCTGTTCCTAACCGAGGTTGTTCACGGTCGCTCGGGAGAGATCTTATCTCTAGCCGAGGTTGTGCTCGTGTTAGGACGAGGTTCTCCTGTTCCTAACGGATCGCTCGGAGAGATCTTATCTCTAGCCGAGGTTGGTCGCTAGGACGAGGTTCTCCTCCTGTTCCTAGAGGTTGTTCCGGTCGCTCGGAAGAGATCTTATCTCTAGCGAGGTTGATTCGCTCGGGAGAGATCTTATCTCTAGCCGAGGTTGAAGTACGCGCTCGGGGGAGATCTTATCTCCTGCGGCCGAGCTTCACTCGGGGGAGATCTTATCTCCTGCAGCCGAGGTGAGACCGCGCGCTCGGAGAAGATTTTATCTCCTGCAGCCGAGGTTGGTGCTCACGTTAGGACGAGGTTCTCCTTCTGTTCCCAACCGAGGCTCGGTCGCTCGGAAGAGATCTTATCTCTAGCCGAGGTTGTTGCTCGCATTAGCACGAGGTTCTCCTCCTGTTCCCAACCGAGGCTATTCGCGGTTGCTCGGGAGAGATGTTATCTCTAGCCGAGGTTGTTGCTCGTGTTAGGACGAGGTTCTCCTCCTGTTCCTAACCGAGGCTCGGTCGCTCGGGAGAGATCTTATCTCTAGCCGAGGTTGTTGCTCGCGTTAGCACGAGGTTCTCCTCCTGTTCCCAACGAGGCTATTCGCGGTTGCTCGGGAAGAGATGTTATCTCTAGCCGAGGTTGGTGCTCGTGTTAGGACGAGGTTCTCCTCCTGTTCCTAACCGAGGTTGTTCACGGTCGCTCGGGAGAGATCTTATCTCTAGCCGAGGTTGATTCGGTCGCTCGGGAGAGATCTTATCTCTAGCCGAGGTTGGTGCTCGTGTTAGGACGAGGTTCTCCTCCTGTTCCTAACCGAGGTTGTTCCGGTCGCTCGGGAGAGATCTTATCTCTAGCCGAGGTTGGTGCTCGTGTTAGGACGAGGTTCTCCTCGATGAAGCTGTTCCTAACCGAGGTTGTTACGGTCGAGGTCGGTCGCTCGGGAGAGATCTTATCTCTAACCGAGGTTGATTCGGTTGCTCGGGAGAGATCTTATCTCTAGCCGAGGTTGGTGCTCGTGTTAGGACGAGGTTCTCCTCCTGTTCCTAACCGAGGTTGTTCCGGTCGCTCGGAAGAGATCTTATCTCTAGCCGAGGTTGATTCGGTTGCTCGGGAGAGATCTTATCTCTAGCCGAGGTTGAAGTGCGCGCTCGGGGGAGATCTTATCTCCTGCGGCCGAAGCTTCACTCGGGGGAGATCTTATCTCCTGCAGCCGAGGTGAGACCGCGTGCTCGAAGAAGATTTTATCTCCTGTAGCCTAGCTTCCCTCGGGGGAGATCTTATCTCCTGCAGCCGAGGTTGAAGTGCGCGCTCGGGGGAGATCTTATCTCCTGCGGTCGAGCTTCACTCGGGGGAGATCTTATCTCCAGCAGCCGAGGTGAGACCGCGCGCTCGGAGAAGATTTTATCTCCTGCAGCTGAGCTTCCCTCGGGGGAGATCTTATCTCCTACAGCCG
Organism: Cocos nucifera; assembly: GCA_006176705.1. Lineage (NCBI taxonomy): Eukaryota > Viridiplantae > Streptophyta > Magnoliopsida > Arecales > Arecaceae > Cocos > Cocos nucifera. The sequence goes on from QRFJ01001039.1 coordinate 122,890, forward strand.
AGGCTTGCCGTAGTCTTTAAGGCTCGATCTCGAGTCTTGCTCTCGTCAGGATGGGGTTACCCTTCTGTTCCTAATGGGCTGTGGGGGCGCATGGGGACCGTCGTCCTCGCCTCTTCTCCATCTCATTTTAGGTGAACGAGGTCCTTCGACCTTGCTCGCGTTAGGATGAGGTTCTCCTCCTATTCCCAACGGGCTGTGGGGGCACATGGGGACCGTCGTCCTTGCCTCTCCCCCCATCTCGTCCTTTGTGGATGGGGCCTTCGACTTTGCTCACGTTAGGACGAGGTTCTCCTCCTGTTCCCAACGGGCTGTGGGGGCACATGGGGACCGTCGTCCTCGCCTCTCCCCCCATCCCATCCTTGGTGGATGGGGCCTTCGACTTTGCTCACGCTAGGACGAGGTTCTCCTCCTGTTCCTAGCCGGCTGTGGGGGCACATGAGGACCGTCGTCCTCGCCTCTCCCCCCATCCCGTCCTTTGTGGACGGGGCCTTCGACTTTGCTCACGCTAGGATGAGGTTCTCCTCCTGTTCCTAGCCGACTGTGGGGGCACATGAGGACCGTCGTCCTCGCCTCTCCCCCCATCCCGTCCTTTGTGGACGGGGCCTTCGACTTTGCTCGCGCTAAGGACGAGGTTCTCCTCCTATTTCCTAACGCGGCTGACTGCTTCTTCCCTGTCATCGCATAGTTTTCGCATCCAGAAATGATTTTATTGAGAGGGGAGAGTTTTACCGAGGAGAAGCTGATCGTAGCGCATTTCCGTTCGAGGGTTGTCGGGGTGTTGTTCCTCGGAGTTCCCTCGGGCAGCAAGTCCCGTCCGGACGACCTCCTCTATCTCATGCCGGCCTTCTTAATTTGGAACATGCTTCTCTTGACTTTGTCGCTGGGGACGACAATCACCGATGTAGCTAGCTCCTAGCTCCTCCCCGGGGTGGCGTTGATGACGCCGCGAGGCGGCCGACCTTCTTGTCTTTTCCAGTTACGGCAGCGCCTATAGCCGATCTTCTCCTGCTTCAGACCGACGTCGGAGGAATTTATCCCATCGTCCCTTTTTGACGAGCTCTCCAATCTCGTCTTGGAGCTGAACGTATTCCTCAGTGTCGTGGCCGTGGTCGCGATGGTAGGGGCTTTACTTGCCTCGCGCACGTTTGGGGAGGCCGTAGTCCTTCAGGTCTTGGCGGCTGGCTCCTAACTTCGCCGAGGATTCGAGTTAGAGGAGCTGGTCGTAGCTGCGGAATCTTTCGGGAGGAGGATTTCTTCGCGCCCTTCTGTCGGGGCTTCCTTTGCGGTGAGCTCGAGAAGTTCGGGCTTCGCTTGCGTGGAGCTTCATTCCGCTTTCCCGCGAAACTTTCCGTGGGAGAACTTCATGCTTCTTTGTCCGGACTTCCCTGCTCGCAGAGAGGGGGTCGGCTTTGCTTGCCCGAACTTTATCGCACCTCCCGTGAATTCGTTGTGGCGACGTACTTGAGGGGGAGTTCGGCCTCGATCGCCCTGGGGCGGTCTCGAGCGCGGCCGAACTTCACTTGGGTGATCTGCTGCGGAGTTCGGAGTCCCTGATGCCGAACTTCATTCCGCGGGGGGCTTCGTTCCGTCCTTGCCGGCGCCGAACTTCATTTGGAGGTTGAGCTGAGGAGTTCGGCTTTCCACTGAACTTCATTTCGCCTTGATGACGAGCTTTGGGGGGAGCTCGGCTTTTCTTCGAGCCGAACTTCATTCCTCTTTCCCGCGAGACTTGCCGTGGGAGAACTTCCCGCTGCTCTTGTTCGGACGAGTTCGGGCGAGCTCGAGGGGAGCTCGGCTTTTCTTGCCCGAACTTCGTTCCGCCTCCGGTGAACACTTTGTAGGTGGTTCCTTTGGGGGACATACTGGAGCGTGAGTTCGACCTCACTTGCACCGAACTTCGTTCCGCTTTCCTGCGAAAGCTTCCGCGGGAGGACTTCATACTTCTTTGTCGGAGCTTCCTCGATGACGGGCTCATGGGTGGGTTCGGCCTTCCTCGCGCCGAACTTCATTCCGCTTCGGCGGGGGAACTTCTGCTCTCCGTTTCTCTCTTCGGGGCGATTGGGCTCTTCCTTAAGGCTGATTCCTCGCGCCCTCATGGCGGGCTTGCTGGTGGAGTCGCTACCGGAGGCTGCTGTATAGCCTGCAACGCCTCCGTGAGGCCACGGATCTGTCGGACAAGCAGGCCGAACTGCTTCACATCCACCGCGGGTGCAGGTGGAACCTAGGCCGCCGGGGCTGAAGCAGGAACAGACGGGCCTGGACGGGATCGGGTCGCGGAGGCCGCCGAGCGCCGTGCCGAAGCTCTCCTGGGTGGCATTTTCTCTTCGGAAGAGAAAAGGAAGATCTCCAAAGAGGGAAGAGAAGGGTCGCCGAGCACTCCTTTAAGAACAAGGGAACCTCGAAGGTTCAAGCCCTCCTTCTAGCGCCAATCTATTGGTGCAGAAACTGGTCGTCGCCGGAGGTCGCTGGAGTCGAGGCCGCCGAGGTCGCCGTCGGGGACCTGCAAAACAAAGTCCCATCCGGAGCCGGTGGGGGGTGGCTCCGGCAGGACCCTCCGACGCTCAAGTCAGCTCTGGCCAACAGTAATGGAGTGCTCGGAATGAGTTCCGGAGCTTAGAGAAGAGGAGAAGAGCTTAGAGATCAGAGAGCTTAGCCTTAGTGTGTCGGGAGGGTCCTTTATACAGTGGAGCTTGATGGTGACAACTGCAGCCGCGTGCTGGCGGACCGCTCGAGGTTCGGCGGAGTCAGTCTCACGGGATGGTGCCGTGTGCGGCGGATTGAGGGTGACAGCCATCGCCGCCTGACAGTGGGTCGGCGGATTGAGGGTGACAGCCATCGCCGCCTGATGGTGATGGTTGCAGAGCTTGCCAAATGAAGGGTTGAAGGCCTTCGTCGTGTGCCCATTTCGGAGGAGTTCGGGCTCCTGAAGAGGAAGATAGGAGGGAGTTCGGCACCCATAGGCGTCTGACTGGAGATATGCAGCTAAGGCTCGTCCGCTGAAGAGTTCGGCCGCTGAGAGGACTTCATTGAAGCTCGACCGCTTGGAGTCGGTCCGAAGGAGTTCGGCCGCTTGGAGTCGGTCCGAAGGAGTTTGGCCGTGGGGAGTCCGAAGGAGTTCGGCCGTGGGGAGTCCGAAGGAGTTCGGCCGCCTAGGAAGTTCGGTCTCGACGCTGGGAGTCCGGGAGAAGCTCGGGAGCTGACCAGTTCGGCCTGCTGGAAGAAGCTCGGCCGCTGGGAGTTCGGCTGAAGCCCGTCTGCCGAAGCTCTTCCGCGGCTACTGGTTACATTGGGCTGAGCGTCGGGCCGGGCTTCGGCAGGAGCGGGATTTATCCCCAACAGTAACCATTTAGTAATGGTACGTGATGGCCGGATAGGTCGAATATATAAAGCAACACTCTTATAACCCATGTAGATATGGTTTTCATATAATTGATCCCTTTTACCATAAATGCTCATAGGATGACTTTGGGATTAACTATCAACCCTGAATAGGTCATCCACATCATATTTCAAAATACCAAATCCATCTCATGGATTATCCTGACCAAGGTTTTGCTAAATTAAAATACAGTGATGCATTATCTCCAAACTCTTGAAGTGGTCAATCCCATCTTGATCACTCACTAACTTTGCAAGTACTTAACTATACTGAGAAATCTTCCATCACTAAATTAAAAGTTTAGGTAGTCTGACACCGAAGATAGTGAGTTGCTTGCAAGCCACCATAGTAATCTCAAGTCTAAGGGACACTTATATTCATATCCCATTAGAGAAATTCTTGATAGCAGAATACTCCAAAATTGATCATATTCAGTGATGATGTATTCCTATATCTCACCTATATGCCATACTTATATCTCCATACTTTTTGGTTAAGAGGATAACCAATCTATATAGCATAAAACGACCTACACTTGATTAATATTGTTGTCCTAGTTAACAATGTATCATTTGATCATCAACAATTTAAGAATTAATCAATAAATCTTCTCTTTTTCGAAACTTAAATAGTCCTTAGGACTTCATCACAACATAGAAGTTTATTAGAAGATATAGACTTGTAATAAAAAAGTCAAAATAAAATTTTATTTATCAATAAATTATTTATATTTTATAAAATAGCACAACCATCAATAAGCTAATGATTGGCTTTGAAACACATTTTCCAACAATCAGATCTATGGTTGTGGCTCCGAGTAGCTGTAGGCACAATAGCAGGCAATGCTATTGATGGTAAGGAGGAAATTTAAGCCATCCTTCTTAACCATTTCAAAGTTAGATGGTAGTTAGATTTGCAACCAAATGAGACAGTTAGATTCCTCAGGTGGTGCACACCCCTACAATTGCTCAAAATGAGGTCTTGATCACTTCAGTCACCAAGAATGAAATAGAGGTGGCTATTCATTCTATATATCCTGACGAGGCACCTAGTTCGAATGGTTTTCAACCTTTCTTCTTTAAAGAATTTTGGCCCATAATAAAGAGCGATGTAGTTGATGCTCTTAAATACTTCTTCCACTCTACCTTAATGCCTACTCTTTGGAGGCAGACTTACATTGCCTACTCCCAAAGAAATAAATCCTTACATATGTTATGGACTCTCTCCCCATCAAAATTTGTAATATTGTTTGGCCAAAATCTTTGCTAATTGATTGAAGTTGGAACTTTCTTATATTATTTCTTCTACATATAGTGCTTTTGTGCTAGCAAGGCACATTATTGGCAATATTTTATTTTCCCACAATTTCAAACACTCCTTAATGAAGGCCCCACAAACTCGAAGTCTAATGCTAATCAAATTTTGATACTATTAGGGATAAACCTACTCTCGCCGAAGTCCAGTTTGATACTTAGCCTAATGCAACTGATAATCATGGAAGAGCTTCGATCGAAAATTCTTTCTCCAGCGGCTGAACCCCTCCCGGACTCCTCCAACGGTCAAACTCCTCCCGGACTCCTCCAGCGGTCGAACTCCTTTCGGACTTCTCCTTCAACTGAACTTCTTCCAAACTTCACCTTCAGTCAAACTTCTCCATCAGTTGGACTCCTTCTGAACTTCTTCTCTAGTCGAATTTCTTCAGGAGCTAAACTCTTTTCTAACTTCTTCCTCCAGGAGTCGGACTTCTTCCGAGCTTCTCCTTTAGTCGAACTCTATCTAGATTCCTCCAGCGGATTACTTCTAGATTTCAAGTAGTATTCCTCCTGGATAATCTCCTCTAGCCGTATTCTCTTTAGGAGTCTGAACTTCTCTAAAATTAATATATGTCAAAGCTCTTCACCTACTTCCTCCGAACTTCGACTATTAAATCTCAACAAATGGGCACATCATGACAACAAACATCTCTTTTCATAACAAACTCCACATGGCTTCGAGCGGCTCACTATCGAATGGTTACGGCTATCATTATCAGTCTGCTACAGAAGTCCCCACTATCGAATAGTTATTGCTATTATTATCAGTCTGCTACAGGTGACTCCACCATCGAACGGTTATGACTATCATTATCAGTCTGCTATGGACGACACTTCTCTCCATAATAAATTTTGTACAGCCCTGAGCGTCTCTAAGTTGTCATGGCCGTGTCCGCGATGGTAGGGGGCTTTACTTCCTCGCGCACGTTGGGGAGGCCGGGTCTCTTCAGTCTGGCGCTGGCTTCCTAACTTCGCCGAGGATTCCGATGTTAGAGGAGCTGGTCGTAGCTGCGAAATCTGTTCGGAGGAAGGATTTTCTCGCGCCCTTCTGTCGGGCTTCTTTGCGTGAGCTCGAGAAGTTCGGGCTCGCTTGCTGTGGAGCTCATAATCCGCTTTCCCTTGATAACTTTCCGTGGAGAAATTCATGCTTCTTTGTCCGGACTTCCCTGCTGTCGCAGAGAGCGGGTCGGCTTTGCTTTGCCCGATCTTTACGCACCGTCCCGTGAATTTCGTTGGTGGCGACGGTATCTGAGGGTTGAGTTCGGCCTTGATGCGCCTCTGGGGCGGTCTCTTCGATGCAGGCAGCCGAACTTCACTTGGGGATCTGCTGCGTAGTTCGGAGTCCCTCGATGCCCGAAGCTTCATTCCACGGGGGGCTTCGTTCCATCGGCCTCGGTGCCCGAAACTTCATTTGAGGTTGAGCTCAGGAGTTCGCTTTCCACTAAACTTCATTTCGCCTTGATACTAGAAGCTTTGGGGGAGCTTGGCTTCTTTCGATGCCGAAATTCATTCCCCTTCCCGCCGAGACTTGCCGTGGAAGACTTCCCGCGCTCTTGTTCGGTTACGAGTCAGGCGAGCTCAGAGGGGAAGCCGGCTTTTCTTGCCCGAGACTTCGTCCGGCCTCCGGTGAACACTTGGTAGGTGGTTCCTTTTGGGGGACATCTGGATCGTGAGTTTCGACCTCTCATTGCAACCGAACTTCGTTCCGCTTTCTGCCTAAAGCTTCCGTTGGGATACTTCATACTTCTTTATCGAGCTTCCTCGATGACGGCCTCATTGGGTGGGTCGGCCTTCCTCGCGCGAACTTCATTCCCGCTTCGCGGGGGAATCTTCTCTTCTTCTCGTTTTCTCTCTTCATGGGCGATTTGGCTCTTACTTTAAGCTGATTCCTGCGCGCCTTCTATGGCGGGCTTGCTGGTGGATGTCCTATCCGAGGCTGCTGTAACCTGCAACGCCTCCGTGAGGCTGGATCTGTTGGACAAGTCAGGCCCGAACTGCTTTAAAATACATCCACGCACGGTGCAAGGTGATACCTAGTGCCGGCTCGGCGTGAAGCAGGCACAGACGGGCTCCTGACCGGGGACGGATTCGCTCTGACCGCCGCCGAGCCGCCATTGCGAATAGCTTCTCCGGGGTGGCATTTTCTCTTTCGAAGAGAAAAGGAGATCTCCAAAGAAGGGAAGAGAAGGGTCGCGCGAGCACTCCTTTTAGAACAAGGAACCTCGAAGGTTCAAGCCCTCCTTCTAGCGCCAAATTCTATTGGTTGACTGAAACTTGTCTGCCGAGGTCGCTGGACGTCGAAGCCGCCGAGCGTCGCCGTCGGCGACCTGCCAAAACAAAGTCCATTCCGGACCGGTGGGGGTAGCTCCGCAAGACCCCCTGCCGACGCTCATTGTGCAGCTCTGGCCAACAGAATGGAGTGCGTCGAATGAGTTTCCGGAGCTTAGAGAAGAAGGAAAGAGCTTAGAGATCAGAAAGCTTAGCCTTAGTGAAAAAAGATGGGTTCCCTTTATACATGAGCTTGATGGTGACAACTGCAAGCACGGTAGCGGAGCCGCTCGAGTTCGGCGGAGTCAGTCTCACGGATTGTTGCCGTGGCGGCGATCTGAGGGTGACACCATCTGCCGCCTGATCAGTGGATCGGCGGATTTGAGGTGTACAAGCCATCGCCGTCTGATGGATTGGTTTGCATTATCTCAAATGAAGGGTGAAAGCCTTCGTCGTGTGCCCAGTATCGGAGGAGTTCGGGCTCTCTGAAGAGGAAGATAGGAGGGAGTTCGCACCCATAGCCGTCTGACTGGAGATATGTCAGCAAGCTCGTCCGCGAAGAGTTTCGTCACTACGCCGCTGGAGGACTTCAATTGGAATGCCTCGACCGTTGGAGTCGTCCGAAAGGAGTTTCGGCGCTTGAGTCGGTCCGAAGGGTTGGCAGATCTTATCTCTAGCCGAGGTTGGTGCTCGTGTTAGGACGAGGTTCTCCTCCTGTTCCTAACCGAGGTTGTTCCGGTCGCTCGGAAGAGATCTTATCTCTAGCCGAGGTTGATTCGGTTGCTCGGGAGAGATCTTATCTCTAGCCGAGGTTGAAGTGCGCGCTCGGGGGAGATCTTATCTCCTGCGGCCGAGCTTCACTCGGGGGAGATCTTATCTCCTGCAGCCGAGGTGAGACCGCGCGCTCGGAGAAGATTTTATCTCCTGCAGCCGAGGTTGGTGCTCACGTTAGGACGAGGTTCTCCTCCTGTTCCCAACCGAGGCTCGGTCGCTCGGGAGAGATCTTATCTCTAGCCGAGGTTGTTGCTCGCGTTAGGACGAGGTTCTCCTCCTGTTCCCAACCGAGGATTCGCGGTTGCTCGGGAGAGATCTTATCTCTAGCCGAGGTTGGTGCTCGTGTTAGGACGAGGTTCTCCTCCTGTTCCTAACCGAGGCTCGGTCGCTCGGGAGAGATCTTATCTCTAGCCGAGGTTGTTGCTCGCGTTAGCACGAGGTTCTCCTCCTGTTCCCAACCGAGGCTATTCGCGGTTGCTCGGGAGAGATGTTATCTCTAGCCGAGGTTGGTGCTCGTGTTAGGACGAGGTTCTCCTCCTGTTCCTAACCGAGGTTGTTCACGGTCGCTCGGGAGAGATCTTATCTCTAGCCGAGGTTGATTCGGTCGCTCGGGAGAGATCTTATCTCTAGCCGAGGTTGGTGCTCGTGTTAGGACGAGGTTCTCCTCCTGTTCCTAACCGAGGTTGTTCCGGTCGCTCGGGAGAGATCTTATCTCTAGCCGAGGTTGGTGCTCGTGTTAGGACGAGGTTCTCCTCCTGTTCCTAACCGAGGTTGTTCCGGTCGCTCGGGAGAGATCTTATCTCTAGCCGAGGTTGATTCGGTTGCTCGGGAGAGATCTTATCTCTAGCCGAGGTTGGTGCTCGTGTTAGGACGAGGTTCTCCTCCTGTTCCTAACCGAGGTTGTTCCGGTCGCTCGGAAGAGATCTTATCTCTAGCCGAGGTTGATTCGGTTGCTCGGGAGAGATCTTATCTCTAGCCGAGGTTGAAGTGCGCGCTCGGGGGAGATCTTATCTCCTGCGGCCGAGCTTCACTCGGGGGAGATCTTATCTCCTGCAGCCGAGGTGAGACCGCGCGCTCGGAGAAGATTTTATCTCCTGCAGCCGAGCTTCCCTCGGGGGAGATCTTATCTCCTGCAGCCGAGGCTTGCCGTAGTCTTTAAGGCTCGATCTCGAGTCTTGCTCTCGTCAGGACGGGGTTCCCCTTCTGTTCCTAATGGGCTGTGGGGGCGCATGGGGACCGTCGTCCTCGCCTCTTCCCCATCTCGTTTTAGGTGAACGAGGCCTTCGACCTTGCTCGCGTTAGGATGAGGTTCTCCTCCTGTTCCCAACGGGCTGTGGGGGCACATGGGGACCGTCGTCCTTGCCTCTCCCCCCATCTCGTCCTTTGTGGACGGGGCCTTCGACTTTGCTCACGTTAGGACGAGGTTCTCCTCCTGTTCCCAACGGGCTGTGGGGGCACATGGGGACCGTCGTCCTCGCCTCTCCCCCCATCCCGTCCTTGGTGGACGGGGCCTTCGACTTTGCTCACGCTAGGACGAGGTTCTCCTCCTGTTCCTAGCCGGCTGTGGGGGCACATGAGGACCGTCGTCCTCGCTTCTCCCCCCATCCCGTCCTTTGTGGACGGGGCCTTCGACTTTGCTCACGCTAGGACGAGGTTCTCCTCCTGTTCCTAGCCGGCTGTGGGGGCACATGAGGACCGTCGTCCTCGCCTCTCCCCCCATCCCGTCCTTTGTGGACGGGGCCTTCGACTTTGCTCGCGCTAAGACGAGGTTCTCCTCCTATTTCTAACGCGGCTGACTGCTTCTTCCCTGTCATCGCATAGTTTTCGCATCCAGAAATGATTTTATTGAGAGGGGAGAGTTTTACCGAGGAGAAGCTGATCGTAGCGCATTTTCCGTTCGAGGGTTGTCGGGGTGTTGTTCCTCGGAGTTCCCTCGGGCAGCAAGTCCCGTCCGGACGACCTCCTCTATCTCATGCCGGCCTTCTTAATTTGGAACATGCTTCTCTTGACTTTGTCGCTGGGGACGACAATCACCGATGTAGCTAGCTCCTAGCTCCTCCCCGGGGTGGCGTTGATGACGCCGCGAGGCGGCCGACCTTCTTGTCTTTTCCAGTTACGGCAGCGCCTATAGCCGATCTTCTCCTGCTTCAGACCGACGTCGGAGGAATTTATCCCGTCGTCCCTTTTTGACGAGCTCTCCAATCTCGTCTTGGAGCTGAACGTATTCCTCAGTGTCGTGGCCGTGGTCGCGATGGTAGGGGCTTTACTTGCCTCGCGCACGTTTGGGGAGGCCGTAGTCCTTCAGGTCTTGGCGGCTGGCTCCTAACTTCGCCGAGGATTCGAGTTAGAGGAGCTGGTCGTAGCTGCGGAATCTTTCGGGAGGAGGATTTCTTCGCGCCCTTCTGTCGGGGCTTCCTTTGCGGTGAGCTCGAGAAGTTCGGGCTTCGCTTGCGTGGAGCTTCATTCCGCTTTCCCGCGAAACTTTCCGTGGGAGAACTTCATGCTTCTTTGTCCGGACTTCCCTGCTCGCAGAGAGGGGGTCGGCTTTGCTTGCCCGAACTTTATCGCACCTCCCGTGAATTCGTTGTGGCGACGTACTTGAGGGGGAGTTCGGCCTCGATCGCCCTGGGGCGGTCTCGAGCGCGGCCGAACTTCACTTGGGTGATCTGCTGCGGAGTTCGGAGTCCCTGATGCCGAACTTCATTCCGCGGGGGGCTTCGTTCCGTCCTTGCCGGCGCCGAACTTCATTTGGAGGTTGAGCTGAGGAGTTCGGCTTTCCACTGAACTTCATTTCGCCTTGATGACGAGCTTTGGGGGGAGCTCGGCTTTTCTTCGAGCCGAACTTCATTCCTCTTTCCCGCGAGACTTGCCGTGGGAGAACTTCCCGCTGCTCTTGTTCGGACGAGTTCGGGCGAGCTCGAGGGGAGCTCGGCTTTTCTTGCCCGAACTTCGTTCCGCCTCCGGTGAACACTTTGTAGGTGGTTCCTTTGGGGGACATACTGGAGCGTGAGTTCGACCTCACTTGCACCGAACTTCGTTCCGCTTTCCTGCGAAAGCTTCCGCGGGAGGACTTCATACTTCTTTGTCGGAGCTTCCTCGATGACGGGCTCATGGGTGGGTTCGGCCTTCCTCGCGCCGAACTTCATTCCGCTTCGGCGGGGGAACTTCTGCTCTCCGTTTCTCTCTTCGGGGCGATTGGGCTCTTCCTTAAGGCTGATTCCTCGCGCCCTCATGGCGGGCTTGCTGGTGGAGTCGCTACCGGAGGCTGCTGTATAGCCTGCAACGCCTCCGTGAGGCCACGGATCTGTCGGACAAGCAGGCCGAACTGCTTCACATCCACCGCGGGTGCAGGTGGAACCTAGGCCGCCGGGGCTGAAGCAGGAACAGACGGGCCTGGACGGGATCGGATCGCGGAGGCCGCCGAGCGCCGTGCCGAAGCTCTCCGGGGTGGCGTTTTCTCTTCGGAAGAGAAAAGGAAGATCTCCAAAGAGGGAAGAGAAGGGTCGCCGAGCACTCCTTTAAGAACAAGGGAACCTCGAAGGTTCAGGCCCTTCCTTCTAGCGCCAATCTGTTGGTGCAGAAACTGGTCGTCGCCGGAGGTCGCTGGAGTCGAGGCCGCCGAGGTCGCCGTCGGGGACCTGCAAAACAAAGTCCCATCCGGAGCCGGTGGGGGGTGGCTCCGGCAGGACCCTCCGACGCTCAAGTCAGCTCTGGCCAACAGTAATGGAGTGCTCGGAATGAGTTCCGGAGCTTAGAGAAGAGGAGAAGAGCTTAGAGATCAGAGAGCTTAGCCTTAGTGTGTCGGGAGGGTCCTTTATATAGTGGAGCTTGATGGTGACAACTGCAGCCGCGTGCTGGCGGGCCGCTCGAGGTTCGGCGGAGTCAGTCTCACGGGATGGTGCCGTGTGCGGCGGATTGAGGGTGACAGCCATCGCCGCCTGACAGTGGGTCGGCGGATTGAGGGTGACAGCCATCGCCGCCTGATGGTGATGGTTGCAGAGCTTGCCAAATGAAGGGTTGAAGGCCTTCGTCGTGTGCCCATTTCGGAGGAGTTCGGGCTCCTGAAGAGGAAGATAGGAGGGAGTTCGGCACCCATAGGCGTCTGACTGGAGATATGCAGCTAAGGCTCGTCCGCTGAAGAGTTCGGCCGCTGAGAGGACTTCATTGAAGCTCGGCCGCTTGGAGTCGGTCCGAAGGAGTTCGGCCGCTTGGAGTCGGTCCGAAGGAGTTCGGCCGTGGGGAGTCCGAAGGAGTTCGGCCGTGGGGAGTCCGAAGGAGTTCGGCCGCCCAGGAAGTTCGGTCTCGACGCTGGGAGTCCGGGAGAAGCTCGGGAGCTGACCAGTTCGGCCTGCTGGAAGAAGCTCGGCCGCTGGGAGTTCGGCTGAAGCCCGTCTGCCGAAGCTCTTCCGCGGCTACTGGTTACATTGGGCTGAGCGTCGGGCCGGGCTTCGGCAGGAGCGGGATTTATCCCCAACAATTACTATTATCATTATTACTAGTAATGGTACGTGATGGCCGGATAGGTCGAATATATAAAGCAACACTCTTATAACCCATGTAGATATGGTTTTCATATAATTGATCCCTTTTACCATAAATGCTCATAGGATGACTTTGGGATTAACTATCAACCCTGAATAGGTCATCCACATCATATTTCAAAATACCAAATCCATCTCATGGATTATCCTGACCAAGGTTTTGCTAAATTAAAATACAGTGATGCATTATCTCCAAACTCTTGAAGTGGTCAATCCCATCTTGATCACTCACTAACTTTGCAAGTACTTAACTATACTGAGAAATCTTCCATCACTAAATTAAAAGTTTAGGTAGTCTGACACCGAAGATAGTGAGTTGCTTGCAAGCCACCATAGTAATCTCAAGTCTAAGGGACACTTATATTCATATCCCATTAGAGAAATTCTTGATAGCAGAATACTCCAAAATTGATCATATTCAGTGATGATGTATTCCTATATCTCACCTATATGCCATACTTATATCTCCATACTTTTTGGTTAAGAGGATAACCAATCTATATAGCATAAAACGACCTACACTTGATTAATATTGTTGTCCTAGTTAACAATGTATCATTTGATCATCAACAATTTAAGAATTAATCAATAAATCTTCTCTTTTTCGAAACTTAAATAGTCCTTAGGACTTCATCACAACATAGAAGTTTATTAGAAGATATAGACTTGTAATAAAAAAGTCAAAATAAAATTTTATTTATCAATAAATTATTTATATTTTATAAAATAGCACAACCATCAATAAGCTAATGATTGGCTTTGAAACACATTTTCCAACAATCAGATCTATGGTTGTGGCTCCGAGTAGCTGTAGGCACAATAGCAGGCAATGCTATTGATGGTAAGGAGGAAATTTAAGCCATCCTTCTTAACCATTTCAAAGTTAGATGGTAGTTAGATTTGCAACCAAATGAGACAGTTAGATTCCTCAGGTGGTGCACACCCCTACAATTGCTCAAAATGAGGTCTTGATCACTTCAGTCACCAAGAATGAAATAGAGGTGGCTATTCATTCTATATATCCTGACGAGGCACCTAGTTCGAATGGTTTTCAACCTTTCTTCTTTAAAGAATTTTGGCCCATAATAAAGAGCGATGTAGTTGATGCTCTTAAATACTTCTTCCACTCTACCTTAATGCCTACTCTTTGGAGGCAGACTTACATTGCCTACTCCCAAAGAAATAAATCCTTACATATGTTATGGACTCTCTCCCCATCAAAATTTGTAATATTGTTTGGCCAAAATCTTTGCTAATTGATTGAAGTTGGAACTTTCTTATATTATTTCTTCTACATATAGTGCTTTTGTGCTAGCAAGGCACATTATTGGCAATATTTTATTTTCCCACAATTTCAAACACTCCTTAATGAAGGCCCCACAAACTCGAAGTCTAATGCTAATCAAATTTTGATACTATTAGGGATAAACCTACTCTCGCCGAAGTCCAGTTTGATACTTAGCCTAATGCAACTGATAATCATGGAAGAGCTTCGATCGAAAATTCTTTCTCCAGCGGCTGAACCCCTCCCGGACTCCTCCAACGGTCAAACTCCTCCCGGACTCCTCCAGCGGTCGAACTCCTTTCGGACTTCTCCTTCAACTGAACTTCTTCCAAACTTCACCTTCAGTCAAACTTCTCCATCAGTTGGACTCCTTCTGAACTTCTTCTCTAGTCGAATTTCTTCAGGAGCTAAACTCTTTTCTAACTTCTTCCTCCAGGAGTCGGACTTCTTCCGAGCTTCTCCTTTAGTCGAACTCTATCTAGATTCCTCCAGCGGATTACTTCTAGATTTCAAGTAGTATTCCTCCTGGATAATCTCCTCTAGCCGTATTCTCTTTAGGAGTCTGAACTTCTCTAAAATTAATATATGTCAAAGCTCTTCACCTACTTCCTCCGAACTTCGACTATTAAATCTCAACAAATGGGCACATCATGACAACAAACATCTCTTTTCATAACAAACTCCACATGGCTTCGAGCGGCTCACTATCGAATGGTTACGGCTATCATTATCAGTCTGCTACAGAAGTCCCCACTATCGAATAGTTATTGCTATTATTATCAGTCTGCTACAGGTGACTCCACCATCGAACGGTTATGACTATCATTATCAGTCTGCTATGGACGACACTTCTCTCCATAATAAATTTTGTACAGCCCTGAGCGGCAAGCTATTGGATGGCTATGGCTATCACTATCAGTCTGTTCCAGGCTCCATCTATAAATTGGACCCTCTAGATACATTTTTTCTAAGCTCTCTTCTTCTTCCCAAAATTTTGCTGAGTTCTTTCTTGAGCACTCCATTTCTGTTGGTCAAAAGAGCTGATTTGATCGTCGGAGGATCCTACCGGAGCCACCACCACCGACTCCGGATGGGACTTTATTTTGCAGATCACTGGGGGTGACCTCTTCTTCCTCAACTCCAGCTCGATCTGATGTCAACCAGATTTTACACCAATAGGATTGCTAGTGTTGGGGATAAACCCTCTCCCATCAAAGTTCAGTCTGATGCTTAGCCTAATATAACTGATAATCACGGAAGAGCTTCGATCGAAAATTCTTCCTCCAACAGTCGAATCCTTTTTTGACTCCTCCAGCGATCGAACCCCTCTTGGACTCCTCCAGCGGCCGAACTCTTTTTGGACTTCTTCTTCAACTAAACTTCTCTCAGACTTCTCGTTCAGTCAAACTTCTCCATCAGTCGGACTCCTTCCAGACTTCTCCTTCAGTCGAATTTCTTTAGGAGCCGAACTCCTTTCAGACTTCTTCCTCCAGGAGCCGAACTTCTTCTAGGCTTCTCCTTCAGTCGGATTCCTCTAGGAGCCAAACTTCTTCCGAGCTTCTTCTTCAGTTGGATTCCTCCAAGAGTCGAACTCTTTCCAGACTTCTCCTTCAATTAGATTCCTTCAGGAGCAGAACTCCTTTCGGGCTTCTCCTTCAGTCAAATTTCTTCAGGAGCTAAACTCTTTTCGAACTTCTCCTTTATTCGGATTCCTTCAGAAGTTGAACTCCTTCTGAGCTTCTCCTTCAGTCAGATTTCTTCAAGAGTTGAACTCCTTCCGAGCTTCTCCTTCAATCAAATTCCTTCAAGAGCTGAACTCCTTCCGAACTTCTTTTTCAGTAGAATTTCTTCAGGAGCCAAACTTCTTTCGGACTTCTCCTTCAGTCGGAATGCTCCAGGAGCCAAACTTCTTTCGAACTTCTTCAATCGAACTTCTCCACCAGTCGGACTCCATTTGGACTTCTCCATCAGTCGAACTCCATCCGGATTCTTCTAGTGGATTACTTTCAGATTTTAAGTAGTATTCCTTTTGGATGATCCTCTCTAGCCGTATTTTCTTTAGGAGTCCGAACTCCTCTGAAATTGACATATGTCAAAGCTCTTCACCTGCTTCTTTCGAACTTTGACTATTAAATCTCAATGAATGGACACATCAAGATAACAGACACCTTTCTCCATGATAAACTCCATGTGGCTCTGAGTGGCCTACTACTAAATGATTACAGCTATCATTATCAGTCTGCTATAGACGACCCTACTATCGGATGGTTACTGCTATCATTATCAGTTTGCTACAGAAGATCCCACTATCGGACGGTTATGGCTATCATTATCAATCAACTACGGACGACACCTCTCTCCGTAATAAATTTCATGCAGCTTCGAGCGGCCAGCTATCAGATGGCTATGGCTGTTACTATCAGTATGCTCTGGACTTCATCTATAAAAGAGATCCTCTAGATACATTTTCTCTAAGCTCTCTTCTTCTTTCCAAAACTCTACTGAGTTTTTTTCTAAGCACTCCATTTCTATTGGTCAGAAAAGCTGACTTGATCGTTAGAAGATCCTGTCTGAGCCACCACCACCAACTCCGAACGAGAGTTTATTTTGTAGGTCACCGATGATGACCTCTTCTTTCTCAACTCTAGCTCGATCCAGCGTTAACCAGATTTTGCACCAACAGGATTGGCACTAGAGAAAGAGCTCTCAATTTTTGAGGTACCCTTATTCTTAAAGAAGTGCTCAATCAATCCTATGGATCTTCTTCTTCAAGGTTCATCTCCATCCACTCCCTCAATCTCAAGAAATGCTTCCAAAGAAGATGACGACCCAGAGATCTACCACTTCTACTGTCAGATCCATCCATTCTTGCTCCATCATCAGTGCTTCAGTCTCCTCCTCCACCGACGGCCATGGTAGATCCAGAGCAGTTTAACCTACTGATGCAGCGGATTCAGGACCTCACCAAAATGGTGTAGGCCATGCAACAACCTTCGGTGGTAGTTTCGTAAGAAAACCCACCATCGAAATATCAAGAACCGATCCCAAGGAGGAGCACTTGGGCTAGCATACCTATCGCCCCTAGGAAGAAGAAATAGAGAGCAGAAAATTCTTATTTGGACCATGATTCTTCTTTGGAAGAGATCTTCTCCATCTACAGTCGGAAGCCTTTCATGATCTACGATCGAGATGATGTCCTCGATCAGAAACTATGAAAGATGGATCGATGGATTGAGAAACTCTGCCACATCGCTTTGGCTCATCATGACGATGTCTACATCGATCCTCTTTCTCTTTCCGAATTATGCAAGAGTCCATTTTGCCGAACTTCAAGCTCCCCCAATTTGAAAGCTACGATGAAATCTCTGATCTGATCGATCATCTGAAGGCCTTCCGAACTATGATGCTACTCCATCGTACACCAGATGCCATCTTATGCCGAGCTTTTCCATCTACCTTGAAGGGAGCAGTAAGAAACTGGTACTCGGTGTTGAGGCCAAGTGCGATCTTTTCTTTGACCATATGAGCCATCAGTTTGTGGCTTACTTCGTCAGCAGCCGATATCTATGCCGAGATTTGGATTTTCTAATGAATATCAAGCGAAAGGAGGGAGAATCTATCTGAACTTATATCACCTGGTTTAATACTGCTGCTTTGGAGGTTCAAAATTTGGACCAGTCTATTACAATGACCACACTCAAGAACGGCCTTTAGAAGAATAATTTGCTATTCTCCTTGGAGAAGAAGTACCCCAGAAACTTTGTCGATTTGCTAGCTTAGGCTGAAGGATATGCCCGAACAGAAGAAGCCTTCAAGTTGAAGGATGAAAAAGTTACAAAAAAGCAGTGGGCGGGCGAGTCTAATAGACTCATCACTGATGGAGGATCGAATGAAGTTCAGCCACACTCATGGACTCCTCCCGAGTGCAAGCGAGTCTGAACTCCTCCTCGAGCTCGTCGTCAAAAAAATCCTGACAGAAGGGCATGAAGAAGTTCTCCCCCCAAAAGATTCTTCAACTATGCCCCCCTTAATGCTCCTAAAACTCAAGTTTTGATGAAAATTAAGAATTAACTATCAAGACCAAAAGAATTATGATCTCCCCCAAATAAGCACAATAAAAGCAAGTATTGTTTGTATCATCATGATCATGGCCACGATACTAAAGAATACATTCAGCTCCAAGACGAGATCAAAGAGCTCATCAGGAGAGGTCGGCTGGGTTGATTCCTCAAACGTCGATCTGAAGCAAGAGAAGATCGATCGAGGGCACTGTCATAGCCTAAACCATCAAGAAAGGAGGAACAACAAGAAGATTGGCCAACTCTCGGCATCATCAACACTATCTCTGAAGGACTTAGTGCTTCGGTGAGCCACCATCTCTCAGCCTCAGAGTTAGGAAAAGCTTGCCCCAAATTGGGAAGACCCATTTGAAATAGAGGAGGTCGTCCGGCCTAAAGCTTATCATCTGAAGGAGCTCGGAAGAACAATGCTCCCACTATCTTGGAATTCAAAAAATCTAAGATTGTACTACCAGTAATTTTTTTTGATAAAACTCCTCCATCTCAATATTATTGTTTCATGGTGCAAAAACTATGTGACGATAGGAAAGAAGCAATCAAAAGTAGCCATGTTAGGAACAAGAAGAGAACCTCATTCTAACTTGAGCAAGTCGAAAATCTCTAATTATTTAAGACATGAGGAGGGGAGAGGCTCATTCAACGATCCATTTGCATCCTATTGCATTGATAGGGACAGAAGGAGAACCTCGTCCTAATATGAGCAAGTCGAAGGCCTCATTCAATTTAGACGAGATGAGAAGAGAGGCTCCGACTCGACTGAAGATAAGATATCCTCCGAGTTTCAATCTCAATGGAAGATAAGATCTCCTCCGAGCTTCAACTTTAATAGGAGATAGGATCTCCCTCAACCTCAATAGGAGATAAGATCTTCCTCGAGTTTCAATCTCGGTTGGAGATAAGATCTCCTCTGAGCTTCAACTTTAAAAGAAGATAAGATCTCTCTCAACTTCAACAAGAGATAAGCTCTCCCCCGAGCTTCAACTTCGAAAGAAGATAATATCTCTCTCAACCTCAATGGGAGATAAGCTCTCCCCCAAGCTTCAACTTCAATAAAAGATATGATCTCCTTCAACCTCGACTAGAGATAAGATCTCCACCGGACTTCAATCTTGGTTGGAGGTAAGATCTCCCCCGAGCTTCAACCTCGGCTGGAGATAAGATCTCCCTCAAACTTCAACTTCAAAAGAAGATAAGATCTCTCTCAACCTCCATGGGAGATAAGATTTTTTCTGAGCTTTGACTTCAACAGAAAATAAGGTCTCCCCCGAGTTTCAACCTCAATGGATGCAGAGCCCAGAAAAAAACTTCGACAATTATTTTTTTTGCACTCCCTTCCTTCGAATTTCGAACTCGGGAGTGGGGGTCTAGTATTGGGGATAAACCCACTCCCATCGAAGTTTGGTCTAATGCTTAGCCTAATATAATTGATAATCACGGAGGAGCTTCGATCAAAAATTCTTCTTCCAATAGTCGAACTCCTCCAGCGGTCGAACCCCTCCCGAACTCCTCCAGCGGTTGAACCTCTCCCGGACTCCTCCAGTGGCCGAACTTCTCCTTCAACTGAACTTCTCTCAAACTTCTCCTTCAGCCAAACTTCTCCATCAGCCGAACTCCTTTCGAACTTCTTCTTCAATCGAATTCCTCTAGGAGCCAAACTTCTTCCGAACTTCTTTCTCCAGGAGCCAAACTTTTTTCAGACTTCTCCTTCAGTCAGATTTTTTCAGGAGTCGAACTTCTTTCGGGCTTCTCCTTCAGTCGAATTTCTTCAGGAGTCGAACTCCTTTCGGACTTCTCCTTCAGTCGAACTTCTCCACCAGTCAGACTCCTTTTGAGCTTCCCCATCAGTCGAACTTCATCCAAATTTTTTTAATGGATTAGTTTCAGATTTCAAGTAGTATTCCTTCCGGATGATCCCCTCTAGCCGTATTCCCTTTAAGAGTCCAAACTCCTCTAGAATTGACATATGTTAAAGCTCTTCACCTGCTTCCTCCGAACTTCGATTATTAAATCTCAATGAATGGGCACATCATGACAACGAACACCTCTCTCCGTAACAAACTCCACGTGGCTCCGAGTGGCCCACTACCAGATGGTTACGGCTATCATTATCAGTCTACTACAGACGATCCCACTACCGGATGGTTACTGCTATCATTATCAGTCTGCTATAGGCGATCCCACTACCGGACAGTTATGGCTATCATTATCAGTCTGCTATGGGCGACACCTCTCTCTATAATAAATTCCATGCGGCTTCAAGCGGCCAGCTACCAGATGGCTATGACTGTCACTATCAGTCTGCTCTGAGCTCTGTCTATAAAAGGGACCCTCCAGATATTTTTTCTTTAAGCTCTCTTCTCCTTCCCATAATTCTGCTGAGTTCTTTTCTGAGCACTCAATTTCTGTTGGCCAGAAGAATTGACTTGATCATCAAAGGATTCTGCCAGAGTCACCACCATCGACTCCGGATGGAACTTTGTTTTGCAGGTCACCGGCGGCGACCTCTTCTTCCTCAACTCCAACTCAATCCTGCAACAACCAAATTTCGCATCAACATATACAAAAAATTCTTTTTGATAGAGTTAACTAGCACTATTTGATCTAGATTTTACACCAATTTCAGTTTCATCAAAAACTCATCACTTGGATTATGGCATGTATTACCCAGCCTCAATTTACTTTACTTGTTAAAGGCTCTGATCTTATACCCTGTGCCGTCTGTGGTAAGGTTGTCCATTATCCCCCTGTCATTTTATTTTTTGTTTGGAGATTCTTGCTGCCTCCTTGTAGGGTGCCATTCAGATGAAGCTACTTTGTGCTTACTATCCATGGCCTCATGGTCCCTTCTCTCATATCTTTCATGTTGATGTTTTCTTTTTGATCACCTGAGCTACTGTCAAAGATGCTTCATCCTCAAACTATTATTAGAGACCTACTTTATATCTACGCAGGCTATAAATGAAACCAAATCACATATTATCCTCATCCCTTCAATTCCTAGCTCTATCAAAATGCGAATCAAATAGATCTTCCACATATCTTAAAAAAGAGACACCTGGAACTACCTTGGTGTGCCACTACCGAGCACCAAATTAATACCTCTAGATTTCAATTTTGTAATGGACAAATTGAAATCAAAGATAGCGAGATGGAAGTGGAAGGCCCTTTCATTTGCTAGAAGGGAAACCATTCTACATTCCATTCTATCCTCTATTGCATTGTATGTCATGGCTTCTATCCATCTTCCCCCCCCTCCCCCAGTGATCAAGACAATAGAAAAAGAACTCAAGGCCATTCTATGGGGGCATTCTATTGATCAGGGGGAATAAATCTCCCTTCTTGGTCAACAATTTGCAAGCCAAAGTGTCGTGGAGGCCTTAGATTTCACTCCTTGTAGACTACACAGCAGGCTCTAATCTTGCAAGCTAATTCTCTTTGGGCTCAATTGGTTAGACATAAATATCACTTTCCTCGTAATTGGGTTGGGAATTACTTGCTTTACTATGTGGGCCAAAATATATTGTTTGGGTACCAAAATTCAACATCATTTTATCTAGCTGGTAGGAGTTGAACATTAATGCCCACGAGAAATTCTTTCTACATCGCATGCGGTGTAGAAAAATTAACGTGAAGCACACTGGATGACCCATTGGAACAAATTGGCGTGGAGTGCAGTGCCATTGGAATACGTAGTCACTGCTTTCTAAAGTGTATTTAATATCCTACAATGCTTGAAATTTTGAATGATGAAAATAATTTTTTCTAAAAATTATGATATCCATTCACAAAAATTATGATATCCCTTCACAAAAATTATAATACTCCTACAGAAAATATAGTTCAGGGTGTCATAATTTTTTTGAATGAGTGTCATCCCTTCACAAAAATTATGACACTCCTACAGAAAATATAGTATTTTTTCAAGATATCATAATTTTTGTAAATGGATGTCATAATTTTTTATGAATAGATATCATAATATAGCATGAAGAAAAAAAAAATAATGAATATATATGGAAAGAGCATTATGCATCCTTTCACAAAAATTATGAAATTTCTTCATAAAAATTATGACATCCTGAATAAAATACTAAATTTTGTATAGGGGTGTCATAATTTTTGTAAATGGGTGTCATAATTTTTGTGAAGGGATGTCATAATTTTTGTAAATGGATATCATAATTTTTGGAAAAAGTCATTTTTATTATTTAAAATTTCAAGCACTGCGAGGCATTAAATATATATTGGGAAGTGGTGACTACGTGTTCCAATGGAGTCACCTGGTGCACTCTATGTTAATTTTTCTAAATTGCGTGTAGAAAGAATTACTCTAATGCCTACAAAGACCCTAGGATTTCAAAAGGGCTAATTTGCTATGGCCCACTTATGTTGAGGTCCAAGAGCATTACAAATTAATGTCCATATAGCATGAATCGCATGTGGGATAATCATTGGTTGGCAGCTTGTTTGAATGTTGAGGTGATGGACACCAAACTACCAGTGCCGAAAGTCATATGGTCTAATTAGCTAGCTAGTCTGGTCACTTTCTAGAACTCATACTATTACTATTAAAGGTATAGAAGAGGCCTTCAAAACTCCAAATCCAGTTGGGAGATTAGAGTTTTCTTTGCCATGGAAACTTGAGGTCCCAATTAATGAGGATCAAATGTTTCTGGTGGAAACCTAGATGGTCTCGTCTCTCATGTAAAACTCTTCTAAACCGGAGGGGCCTTTAAACTGATTCTCTTATCAGCTATGATTTATTTGTGTAGATTACTAAGGATTGTCAACATATTTATTTTACAAGGTGACTCCATAACAGTGATCAAGTGGACTTCTAATCCTTCTTCTTGCAAGTCTTTTAATGTCCCACTGTTCCAAGACGTTCTAGCTTGGAAACAACTGTTCCCCAAAAGCATTACCTCTCATGTTTTGAGGGAACAAAGCAGGACTACTGATTGGCTCTCTCTTTTTTTTCTTTTCTTTTTTTTTCTCTTTTTTCTTGGTAAGACCGATTGGCTCTCTAAGAAGGCACTTCAAGAGGATTTCTTTTTAGTCAAGCTGATGTGCTCCCTTCTACATTAGCCTAGATTCTGATATATGACTTTGTGAGAGTGGGATTCAGTCGAAACGGTTGCTGGGCATTTAAAGTTTTGGAGACCTGATGTTTCAAGTTATTCTTTGTTCATTGTGTTACTTTCTATTTCTGGTTTGTACCAAAAAAAACAAAAAGAAAAAAAAAGTCACTCCAATTCTTCTTGTAAATTCTTGATATTCAATTAAAATTTCTTGGGTTAGGTCTCCCTCTCCTCTTTAACATCTTTGGTTCAGTTGAATAATTTCCAAAAGTCTATGGATTTTAAAATCGCATGTGGCAATTTTCTATAGATTTAAAACTGTTTGTGGTAGTTTTCTGTGTAGGCTTTAAAACTTCCGTAGATTTAATTATAAAAGGGTCCTTGGGAAGGTTTTTGACTTTAGCAAAAATCATTCTTTAGCTTACATTTCCATAAAAAATAAGAAACTACTCCAGGCTTGAATTTATTGTGCAAATGCATTTAAGGGCAAGCTTCATCTTATCCTAAAAGGAAATTCGCAGATCCTCAATGCATGCAGAATAAAGGACGAATTTTGCCTAAAGAAGAGTAGTATTGTTACATGATTTGAAGATCTTTGACTCTGATCTCTATTTCCAGCAACCTCTAACATCAATCATGAAATTCATCAATAATGTTGAATAATTTTCAAAAATCTGCAGATTTTAAAACTATATGTGGCAGTTTTCTGCAGATTTAAAATTACATGTGACAGTTTTCTGTGTAGTTTTTAAAACTTTCAATTTCTTACTTGTGGCGTCCTCGTGCATGTATTTGGTTTCCAGCTTCTTTCAAAGTAGTTTTGCTGATGGGACATTATAGTATATGTCAAACAAGGAGTTGCACATTGCGTTGAGAATGTGCCCTCTATAGATTTCATCATCAGTCTCCTGCCTTCTTCTAGCATCCATTACACTTTCATTCTCTGTTTCTTCCAACTTTGGTGTGCTGAGAACATACATCACTTGCAGAGAGACCAGCAAGAAATGAATCCTCTTCTGGCATCATAGAAAATTTTCTCTATCAAATTGCTCCAATTTCATGAAATTTGAAGCCAACTCCTTCAAAGTTCTAGCCATTGCAATAATTTTTGCCTAAAGATTGTTAATGAATTTTGTGGTTGACGCTAGAGGTTGCTGAAGACAGAGATTAGAGTCAAAGATTTGCTTCGAATTGTGTAACAATGCCACTCTCCTTTAGATAAAATTTGCCCTTTATTCTACGTGCACCGAAGATCTACGAATTTCTTTCTAGGATAAGATGAAGCTTGCCCTTGAACGCATTTGCACAATGAATTCAAGTCTAAAGCAATGTTCTTATTTTTTGTAGAAATGCATGCTAGAGAATGGTTTTTGTTGCAGTCAAAAACCTTCCCAAGTACCCTTTTATAATTAAATCTGTTTTGGTCTCTAATTTCAATAATTACAAGATGGTAGATGGTAGACCTATTGTGGAGCAGTTTGCATAATTAGAAAGAATTTTAACCATTTCTCACAACATAAGATGCATATGGATGAATCTATAATTGTGAATTCAATTACAGATAAGTTGCCTCCTTCCTGGAAAGACTTCAAATGAAGTTTGAAACACAAAAAAGAAGATATTTCCTTGGATAATCTTGCTAATCATCTTCGTGTAGAAGAAGAATTTCACATGTAGGAAGAAAAGAAAGAGCATGGCTCTCATGTTTTTGATGTGCATATGGTGGAGGAGGGACAATCCAGTAAATCCTCTTACAAAAGAAAGCATTAAGCCTATGATAATCATGTGAAAAAGGATAAAAGATAGAAAAGAAGTGGGAAATGCTTCTTTTGTCACCAAGAAGGATACTTCAAGTCTGAGTGCCGGCAGCTCAAAAGGAAAAAGGAAAGGCTATAAGGGTCATCCATAAATTCTGCAACTAAGAAACTTGTTGCAATGATCACAGAAATAAATGTGACTGAGGATGACATGGCATGGTGGGTTGACTTGGGTGCTACCCATCACATTTACAAGAACAAGGATTTCTTCAAAAATATGAAACTAGTTGAAAATAATACGATGGTCTTCATAGAAAATTCAGCATCAGTTCCCATCATGGGAATTAGGGATGTAGAGCAGAATTTTACTTCTGGGAGAGTACTTACTCTTACAAATGTTTATTATACACCAGAAGTGAGGAAGGATCTTGTATCGAGTAGTTTGCAGAATAAGTTTGAATTCAAACTTGTCTTTGAGGTTGATAAATTTGTATTGTCTAAGGAAAGAATGTTTATGGAAAAAGGGTACTTATGTAATAGCATGTTCAAGTTGAATGTTTTAATCAATAAAACTAAAATTTCTACTTATATTGTTGAGCCATGTTTTCTTTGGTATCATAGACTTGGACATGTGAATTTTAAAAGATTGCATAATATGGTTAAACAAGAATTGCTCCCATATTTTGATAAATCAAAAGATAACTGCACAACATACATGCTCACAAAGATAATAAGAAATCCATTTCTTAAAGTTGAAAGGTCTACAAACTTACTTGATTTGATACATGGTGATGTATGTGATTTACATGGCACACCAACTCTAGGAGGAAAGAAATACTTTATTACATTTATATATGTTAGATTCTTTGAGTCTACTGGAATAAAGCATGAAGTGACAGCTCCTTGCACACCACAATATAATGGTGTTGCTGAATACAAGAATTGTGTTTTAACGAAAACGGTTAATGCCATGCTTTCATATTCTAGTTTGAGCCAGGGATTTTGGGTTGAGACATTGCTAACAGCATGCCACATTTTAAATAGAGTTCTAATAATAAGAAACAAGATAACCCTATACGAATTTTGGAATAAACGCAAGCCCAACCTGAACTATTTGAGAATTTGGGGTTGCAAAGCAATTGTTAAGGTTCCTAAATCCAAAAAAGGAAATTGGGTGAAAGAGGTATTGAGTCCATTTTCTTAGGATATGCACACAATAGCAAGTCCTACAGATTCATGGTTGTTGAGTCTAATAGCTCAATTGCAATCAACACTATCATTGAATCTAGGGATGCTATATTCAAGAAAAATATATTCAAATTTATTCCAAGAATGAATGACAATATTTCAGAACAAGAACTGAATTCTGATAAAGGAAAGAAAGCATTAACAAATGGTGAAAGTGAGGAAGCCATTGAGCTTCGAAGGAGTGATAGGAACGCGATGTTGTCATTAAGATACCATGTTTATCAGTTTAATTTGATTTTTTAAAATAATTAAAAATATATAGATAGCAGTGAGTCGGATCGAATCCATAGGAAAGGTAGTGTTTTTAGATTTAAAATCTTTAATTTTTTTTAAAAAAAAGAAAAAAAATTTAAAAATAGAATTTGAAGTCGGAAATTAAAATTATGAAGTAAAAATTAAATTATGCAGAAAAGTAAACTTGGTACTAAGATCTACTAGTTAGATCTTAGTAGATCTTAGCATCTACTTGCAGGAAAATAAAAAAGTAATAATTAAAATATAGAAATTAAATTATAATAAAAATAAAAAGCTAAAATTAAAGTGCAATAATAAAATTTTTATTAATTAAAATTTTAGAATTTAAATACATAAAATTTAAAAATAAAATAAAATAAAATAGCC
Organism: Cocos nucifera; assembly: GCA_006176705.1. Taxonomy (NCBI): domain Eukaryota; kingdom Viridiplantae; phylum Streptophyta; class Magnoliopsida; order Arecales; family Arecaceae; genus Cocos; species Cocos nucifera. The sequence goes on from QRFJ01001039.1 coordinate 149,233, forward strand.
TGATCTCTGATCTTGGATCCATATGGATGGAAAGATGGTGTAGAAGTCCAACTTTTCCTCTCGGCACCGATTATCTCGAAGTAGCCATTAACCCAGAGCCTAACTTCACCCTATACCAAAGCTTCATCTTGATTGGAAATGTTAATTTCTGAAGGCCTGGGATCCTTTTTATAGAGCTAGGAGGGCTAGAGAGTTTGCTTTTGGGCAATGTGGGACTAAAGGGCTCTTTGTTCGTCAAAATATGAAGACATTCAAGTAAAAATCAGATTAAAAAGAGTCCTAAACAAATTCTGCTGCTTTGGATGAAATTTAGCCATTGATAGAAATCCAACTATCCAAAAATCATCAAAATCGAATGTGTATCAACCCAAATCAGGTCAAATTAAATTCTAGCCATCCGATCGCACCTTGATGGAAGAAATCTGGCCGTTGATCGCACGTCGAGAGTCTTGATCGTCGTCGGGAGCATTCTGGATTGTTGGATCTTCATCAGTTAGTTTTTTGACCATTGGATCATGCCAGATCACTGATAGAATTTGAATCAAACCCGAAAATAACCACCATCGTCCGATCTTGATCGCAATCAACCGCAGCCGTCCGATCGTGCAATTACTATTCCCATGGACCGCATGGATCGGCTTCACCGTACACCATAACCAATTAGTGCCTCCTGTTGCTGAGTGAGAAGTCCAAAATACCCTGTGAGCTGCGATGGATTTCTGTGGACCCTTTAAGGGTCTAGGTCCGCCACGTGTCATGCTGTGATTCATCGGTTTCTGCTGAGCTGGCGGTCTACATCTAGATCATGGACGGACTGATGGCTTTTGTGATTGAGTCAACTTTGACAGTTTGGCTTGGCTTGGTGGTTTAGCTTGCGGAGCCGACTGAGCCATTTTCTTTTTTTTATTTAATTTTTTTCTTTTATCTTTAGAAATTCATATCTTCTCTATTTTAGCTCCGTTTTGCTTCAAACTTATTTTGTTATGATAAAAAAAAAATGAGCTCTTTCTATTGATTATAAAATTTTATTTTTTAATTTTTAATATTTTTTAATTAATTTTTTTAATTAATAAAAATATGAATTTCTTAAAAATTATATATAAATTAATCATAAATTTTAAAAAATTAATATAAATTAATTGATAAATTAATACTTTTATTAATGAATTTATGGTACTTATCACACCTCCCAACTTAAGCTTTGCTCATCCTCGAGTAAAAAAAGAATTTAGTTTTAAATATCTTTTAACTTTAGAGCTTCGAATTTTACCTAAGCAGTTTTCAAAATGGCCATTGATATTCAGTAGAGCTTAAATGAGACATATCATTAAAATATTAATACTTATCAATAAAAAAATTAAGTAAAGAACATTAAATTTTTTTAAACTTTTTCTAAATTATCCCATCTTTATCTCTGATTTGTCTAAACTTTTATATAGACAAGTGTATTGCTTCTTCCGTCCTTCATTTATTGATTTTTTTATTTTTACATTGCTCACTTTTTGACATGAATATCATTGCTTACTTAGGCAATGGGACCTGATTACTTAGTAAAAAATTAATATTTTTTTTTAGTGTTGTACCATTATTGAGTGTCTTAACCCCTTAAGCTTTCTATTTGATCCATGTAGCGAGTCTTGGGCCAATGACTTCCAAACCAATTGGCTTTAGGGCACTAGGTATAGAATACCCCTTGGGCTTACTAGCTCGAATCAAATAGGCTACGAGTTAAGACTAGCTTTACAACGAGCTTCTTTGCCTTCCCACCTTTTGATGCGAAACTCAATGCTTGCTTAGGCAAAGAGGCCCGATTACTCAGCGAGAAGTACTTAAAAACTATTTTATAAAAAAAATTTATATGAAAAAATGTATAGTTATCCTACACAAGCTTATAAAAAGTAGACTTTTCTTTGATGCTAGTAGAAAAAATTAGAAATGCTCCAAGGAAAAACTCTTTATGTTCTAGACTTAACTCTTTATTGAATTTTCTTAATACTTGATTCCTCAATATCTCACAGATTCTCTAATCTATGCATCATCTTTTTTAAAAAATACTTAGTTTAATTTGATTCTTAAGCATAATCAGGTGTCTAAATACTAAATACTAACTTTTTTAAAGACTTAAAATTTTAAAATTTTTATTTTTCTTCCCCTCCCAACTTAATCGACATTATCCTCAATAGAGAAAAAAAATAAAAGATGTAATAAAGAACATGGTAGAATATACTTGACTATATTTTTGTGGTCCAGCACATGCCTTTTAAAATTTAAGCTCTCCCTCTAGCTTATTCAAATTATCCTAAATAAAAAATAAACTAAAAAAATAAATTAGATGAAAGAAAATTAAATATTGGATTGCCTCCTAACAAGCACTAAGTTTATCATCTTCAATCGGACACAATGCAGCTTACTATCCTGTGTCAAATATTGGATTGACAAATTTTAATGATTTTGCATTGCCAATCTCAGAAAGTTGATTTATAATCCCATTATTGATATATTCATTATTAATTTTAGGAACATAATTTATGATCCCATTCTCAGACCCATGTTTATTAAGAATTTCTTCTATTTATTCTTCTAAAATACTCATGAATTGAGTTTTTATTTTAGGAGTTAAATTTGATTCAATGGGTGCTGGAATGGTGACTAAAGGCGGTTTTAATTCTGAAGGTAAATTAATGTGATCTTAGTTAAATAACTCCATTGACATTTCATTACATACCTCTTGATTTTTGTAAGAAGAATCGGCTTCCAGGGTTGAAGGGAATAGGCTTTTAGGTTTATAAGTTTCAGATAAATCATCTATTCTCTTTTTTTCTATATCTATCTCATTGAAACTAGCATCAGTACTAGTTCCTGGCTTGGGTTCTTCTATGTGGTTAGTTTCAGTACTAACCAATTTTTCTAAATTTTTATTTTGGCTAACATCGGTACTAGCCTCTTTCACTTGATCTTGGTATGGATCCATAAGAATCCTATAGCTTTTAAGTTTAGGAGTTACTTTGGCATTCTCAAATTGGGGATTCTTAGATGAAACATTAGATTGATAATTTAATCCAGATGATTGGTGGACATTAGATGGGTTGTTTGAAATTGGTAGGCTTAGTAGTTGATCTAGTTTTCTCCTCGTGTTAGACTCAACTAGTTGTCTGATTTGAGCTTCTAGCTTGGCGATAGATTACTGTTGAGTCAGAATCAATTATTGAAGTTGGTTAAATCTATCATCGACTAGATTGGTCTGTTGAGGAGGTGGATATGATAGCTGATTGTTATATGATGGCTGGGTAAACTGACTAGATTGACCATTATTATAGGCATAGTTTTAGTATTGAGGCCTATTTTGATAATTTTGCACTGATAGAGTTTGGGTCTGAGCCTGAGTCTGTTGTGGTTTCCAAGAGAAATTAGGATGATTTTTTCAGCCAGAGTTATATAAATTTGAAAATGGATCATTAACCGGCTTGGAGTAGTCTTGAACAGCTTGGACTTGTTCTTAGATAAAAGATGAAAATTGTGCAGTCATAGGACATTCACTCATATGATGGGTTGGGCTAGCATAGATTGAACAAATCTTCTGATAATTAGAAGATGATGTGAATTGTATAGGAGATTGTTGACCTAGGGTTAGGACTTGATCTAATTTCTGAGCAAGAAATTCCACTTTATTTATCAAATTTGAATCAGTCTTAGGACTAGATTTCAGATGTTTAAATTCATGGATCCCTGCCTAAGTTTGGTAGAAAGACAATGAAGCATGGTTAATTGAGTTTTCACTCAGGATTTTAAATAAGGTATAGGCTTCGTCCTCACTCTTGTTCATGAATGCACCTCCACAGGATGCATCTACCATCTATCTGTATTGATCTCCTAAACCCTCATAGAAAGCTTGAACTACTTGCCATTTAGACAGACCATGGTGTGGGTATTTTCTAAGAAATTTCTTAAGTCTCTCCCATGACTCGTGAATTTGTTCCTCTAGAAGCTGAGCAAATCCAATGATAGCTCGCCTCATAGTATTGGTTTGGCCTATGGGGTAAAATTTTTTAAGAAATTTACTTTGCAAGTTAGTCCAAGTTTTAATTGATCTCCTTATTGTGCCAAGCTAGTACTTGGCTTTGTCTTTTAATGATAAGAGAAATAAAATTAGTCTAAGGGCATCATTAGTTAAATTTTGAATTCTCACTGTAGAGCAGATATCTAAGAATTCATCCAGATGTTTATAAGGATCTTCATTGATGTTCCCATAGAAAAATGGAAGCATCGGGATTGTAGTCAGCTTGATCTCATAGTGGGTAGCATGAATTTCAGATAATTGGATACAAGTCGATGGGTTATAGATGGAAGGAATAAAGTATTTCTTCATTTGCTTAGATGGTTCTCTAAAATTTTCAGCCATTTGGTTATCGGATTTAATACAATTCAGCCTTTTAATTTTATGGTTGGATTCAACTAGATCAGATAAAGTGATTTTCTACCGTGCATGCACTAGTGCAACCCTAACATGTGGTTCAAAATTTTTTTTTAATTTTTTTAATTTTTTATTATTTTAGTATATTAAAAATTAATTATTTTATTTATTAATTAAATTAAATTAAATTAAATTATTATTTTTAATATTTTTTAGTTAGTTAAATTTAATTTTTATTTTATTTTATTTTATTTTTAGAGGAGAAAGAAGAAGAAAAAAAGAAGAGTTCTAAAGAAGAGCTCCTAAGGAGTCCTAGAACTAAGAAGATAGAAAAATTAAGTTTAATTAGGTTTGATGTTGGTTAGCAATCAAGTTGGTCAATCAATCCTGACTAAAGATTATCCTAGATCTAGACAGCTCCTAATTGCCAAGGTCACCTTCAAGCCCTCCAAGTGTAGGATTAGCCAATCAACTAGTCAGATAAGTATAAGGTCGGTAGGAGTCCCTCCGTTGCTTGTCTTAGACACCAATTGTGCTTGGCCAGATAAGCGAATAAAACCAATTAGAAACCACCTTTCTTCGGACCTAGTCATCCCTAAACCACTTTTCTAGACACCAGTCAAATTGATTTATCCTAACCTGGTTCAACTCTTAGGATTTTTTGTCCTATTGAGCTCGAGCTCCTAGGGCTGATGTCTAATTGATTTTAAAATTAAAGGCTTAGGTCAATGCAGGATGCTGGTTGGTTGTTTGTGGGCCAAGGAAGGGTGATCAAATTCCTACCTTATCTTATTTAATTGGATGGTGTCCTTAATTTGGTTTAATATGAATATGCATAAAAAATTTTCAATCAAAGGGTTCTATGTAATTTAAACTAGATGCATGCAACTAATTGAATTCTAAAAAGCTTACCTTACCTCCAGCAATCACCAAAAAAATAAAAATAAAAATAAAAATAATATGATGCATGCTTTAATCAGTTAGGATTTTTAATTTTATCATGAGACTTTTAATTGAATTTAAATGGATATTTTTTAAATTAATTTAAAAATAAAATAAATAAATAAATAAAAAGAAAAAAGGACTAGGGTTAGGATTGATCTCACCAAGCAAAACTAAATAATTTATTCCTTGCCCTGATTCTTTTTGTTCTTTAACCTCTTTTTCTGCAAAATAAAAAAAAATAGCAAGCAATATTTTAAAAAAATATTTATAATTAATTTATAAAAAAATCAAAGAAATTAAAAAAAATAGCATCTATTCCTTCTCTAACAACGGCACCAAAAATTTGATAGGAATGCGATGTTGTCGTTAAGACATCGTGTTTATCAGTTTAATTCGACTTCTTAAAATAATTAAAAATATGTAGATAGCAGTGAGTCGGATCGAATCCATAGGAAAGGTAGTATTTTTAAATTTAAAATCTTTAATTTTTTTAAAAGAAAAGGAAAAAGATTTGAAAATAGAATTTGAAGTCAGAAATTAAAATTGTGAAGTGAAAATTAAATTATGTAGAAAAGTAAACTTGGTACTAAGATCTACTAGTTAGATCTTAGCATCTACTTACAGAAAAATAAAAAAGTAATAATTAAAATATAAAAATTAATTTATAATAAAAATAAAAAGCTAAAATTAAAGTGTAATGATAAAATTTTCATTAATTAATATTTTAAAATTTAAATATATAAAATTTAAAAAAAAATAAAATAAAATAGCCTAATCTCTGATCTTGGATCCGCATGGGTGGAAAGATGGTATAGAAGTCCAGCTTTTTCTCTCGACACCAGTTGCCTCGAAGCAGTCATTAACCTAGAGCCTAGCTTCACCTTGTACCAAAGCTTTACATTGATTGGAGATGTTGATTTCTGGAGGCTTGGAGTCCTTTTTATAGAGCTAGGAGGGCTGGAGAGTTTGCTTCTGGGCAATGTGGGACTAAGGGGCTCTTTGATAGTCAAAATATGAAGAAATCCAAGTAAAAATTGGATTAAAAGGAGTCCTAAATGAATTCTGCTGCTTTGGATGAAATCTGACCATTGATAGAAATCCAACGATCTAAAAATCATATGTGTATCAGCCTAAATCAGGTCGGATTAAATTCTGGCCATCCGATCGCACCTTGATGGAGAAAATGTGGCCGCTGATCATGCGTCGGGAGTCCTGATTGCCATCGAGAGCATTCTAGACCATTGGATCTTCATCAGTTGGTTTTTTGGCCATTGGATCGTACCAGATCACTGATAGAATTTGAATCAAACTCAGAAATAACCACTGCCATCCGATCTTGACCGCAATCAACCGTAGCCATCCGATCGCGCAATTACTATTCCCATGGACCGTGTGGACCGATTTCATCATACACCACAACCAATCAGTGCCTCCTGTTGTTAAGTGAAAAGTCCAAAATACCCTATGAGCTCCAATGGATTTCTGTGGACCCTTTAATGGTCTAAGTCTGCCACATGTCACGCTGTGATTCGCCGATTTCTACTGAGCTGACGGTCCATGCCTGGATCGTGGATCGGCTAGTGGCTTCTATGGCTGAGTCAGCTTTAATGGCTTGGCTTGACTTAGTGGCTTGGCTTGCGGAGCCGACTGAGCCATTTTCTTTTTTTATTTAATTTTTTTTCTTTTATCTTTAGAAATTCATATCTTCTCCGTTTTAGCTACATTTTGCTTCAAACTTATTTTATTATGATCAAAAAAATAAGCTCTTTCCACTGATTATAAAATTTTATTTTTTAATTTTTATTATTTTTTAATTAATTTTTTTAATTAATAAAAATATGAATTTCTCAAAAATTATATATAAATTGATCATAAATTTTAAAAAATTAATATAAATTAATTAATAAATTAATACTTTTATTGATAAATTTATGGTACTTATCAAGGAGCAAAAGAGTAAGAAAACTAAAGTTCTTTGATTCTAACTTCTTCATGTTCCTTATGGAAGAAACAAGAAATTTAGTAAGCAATCAAATTGCATATTGCTTCAACATAGAAGCTAATCCCAAACCATATCAAGAAGCCATAAGCTCACAAGATGCCGCATTTTGGAAGGAAGCAATTAATGATGAAATGGACTCAATTATGGGGAAAAAAACCTAAAAATTGGTTAACCTCCCATCCAGTTCTTAGCCAATTGGTTGCAAATTGATTTTCAAAAAAAAATAAAAGTGAATGGAACCATTGGCAAGTTCAAAGTTAGGTTGGTGGCTAAAGGCTTTACTCAAAAGTGAATGGATTATCTTAGGAGAAAGAGTGTTCATTGCACTTGTCTCAATACACAAATTAGTAATTCATCAAATGGATATTAAAACAGTATTCCTGAATGGTGAATTGGATGAGGAAGTGTATATGGAACTATTAGAAAACCATGCAGGGTTTCATGCATAACTTTCAAAATATTTTTGAAATTAAATGCAGCAAAAGACATAGATTAAACTATTTAATCTATTTATGCTTATGATCTAATCACTAAACCCTACATCTAGAATCTATGGTATATCAAGATGCATGAATAAATCTAAAAAATAAAGTTGAGATTGGCATTAATCATATCAATACCCTACATCTAAAATAGTTCTACAAACTCTAGATCAAGAAGAGATCGAATCTCTTATCTTTGCATGGGTCAAGAACACTGTAGTTGATTTTTATTATTGTCCTTATTGCTTGGAGCCGCACAACATGTTCAGCCTCTATAGGTTGTCCATACAAAATAGCTACGTGTTGGGATATCAGCTACTCTGATACCACTTATTAAGAATCTAGTACCGACGAATTATGATAGAAAGAAAGAAGAAAATAAAATAAGAAAAGCAATCAAATACGTGGATCAGCCCAACGACTCACCTCTACGGGGCATGCAAAGCTTCACTATGAAAGAGAAAAATAGATACAAGAGGAAAACACCCACTTTCAACTCATCATACATAAATCTCTCTTAATTAAAAACTACCCTCACAAAAGCTCTCTCAGAATCCTGAGGAGACCCTTAGAAGCTATAAGATGCTCTATCCTCACAGCCTCCTCGCTAGATACTATGCACCTATTGCTTCTCTCTCTTACGGGCTACATGTGCTCGATGCTCTGCCAAGCTTCTTTCGGTGGCTGCCTGAGCCTCTCTATGTGCCTCTCACGCCACATGCGCCACCTGAAGGAAAATCCTGATTTTTCGGTTCAGGTTCGTTTAGATCTGATCAGATCAAGAGATATATTTCAAAATTTTTTCTCTTTGATCTGTATCAGATCTGGAATATTTCAGATCTGATTCTTATTATCTTAATAAATAAAATAAAATAAAGATAAATTAAATCAAATTTAATTTACCTGATTTGGGCAATCCAATTATCCGTTGATGATCTTGTTTGTAGTGGAAGGTTCTGGATCTAGCCACGCAAGTGCCTGACCTCTACCGGTATCCACTCGGGCTGGATCTAGAGATCCTCCTCTTCTCTCTCACATCTCCAAAAATTAGATCTGGATCTGATCTAGAGGATCTTCAAAACTCCTTTTGAAGATCAGCAGTCATCCTTTGCAGCAGCGCAGCCTTCTTGCTTTTGATCGCCTTTCTCTTGCTTGAATCGCACCAACAAAAATCCAAAACTCCTTTTGGACGTGGAGAGCAAAGGAGAAGGTGGTTTGGCATGGAGAAGGAGGGGAGAGGCAGTCTTGAGGCATGGAGAAACTCTGATCTCAATCTCATGTCAATCTGAGTTGGGTACAGGGTCTTATTTATAGACTAGCTGTGATCCAACTCCTCTTCTTCCCAACCAATCACAACCCTTTGTGAAATCAGATCTAAATCTGATTAGTGGGAATAGAGTCCCCTGGATTCCTCCTTAGAGGGCACCTAAGACCAGTCAAAGTTGGTTCTTAGAAGAACTCTAATTGAAATCCAAAAAGGAGATGGAGTCCTTGTCCAACAAGGACTCCTAGGCGCCTCCAACTTGGGCACACGCCTAGGGTGGCATGCGCCCTCCTCCTTGCCAGGTTCTGGCAGGGGGACAGGCCCCCACCAGCTCTCCAATAGGTGCATGACATGTGGTCAAAAGTCAAAGTGTCAATGGTCAACGTTTGACCAGTCAAAGGTAGACTTTTGACCAAAGTCAAAGAACAAGAAATGGCAGGTGACCAAAAATGGTAGGTAATGTCTTATAAAATAAGACAACCTATTCTGACTTGGACAACCTCCAGTCAGACCATATGAAGGCCTCTGATTGAGCACAAACTCCTTTGGCTCAGACAGGACAACTTATTTATGATAGCAAAAGAAGAACGTTAGGTTCAATCGAGTGCTAGCACGATTTTCCTTGAACCTAATTGAATCTCATTCAGATCAATTGAACTAGATCAGTTCAATTGATGATCACCAGATTCAAACCCTTGTTTGTGTGACCCAGTTAGGTTCAGTTTCTGTATGGTAATGGGATATGTCATGATCTCCATCATCGACATCATCGAAACTCCTTTCGATGGATCAGAACTCTTCTGATTTGAATAGCTAGAATGATCGATCATCTAAATCATTCTAATTGCTCCCAAAATCCACCAGTGACACCTAGCAGTATATGGTGGCAACCCATCAGAGCTGAATGCGAACCTCTTGGTGTAGCTACCTATGTGATTCAGTCCTTCTATCTTGAGCCCCGATCAGATTAGGGTTAAGGTAAACTCGTCAAACCCTAGTTCTGTCATATGATGTAATCATTCGATTCGAGTCCAATGTGAAAATCTAAATAGAAACTCTTTCTATTATTTCACTCTACCATGGCCATGGGCTTCTGGACTTGATTCTCATGATTATCATAGGGCTGCTCCTCTACCATCGAGGTAGATAGATTCCATCTTGATGCCATCCAGTTCCTACAATGAACATGCTATAGCCAACATACACCTCAGGGTTCCATATGGCTAGGAGACTGAGTAATGGTGTAGTCAAACTATAACACCCTCAAGGTGAACTATCGATGCACCTCAGGTCAAAGAACCAGACACACTACTGCAGCATCGAGTCAGTCATTGACGAGAAGGTAGACTTCCTAATGACTACTCGAGGTGGTCACGCTCAGTGCCCTCGTTCTGTAACGAGTACCTGTACTCTCGCTCTGGTGTCTCCACACCGTAGACTCAAGACTCATCTACTAAAAAGAAGCGATTGTACACCAACCTTTCGGATCAATCACCATCCTCGTGATGATCCTATGGTCAGGAGCAATTTATGAGTTAATAATGATTATTCATGTCTTAAATTTTCAACTCTTGAAAATATGAATTATCATTGCCATTAACACAAAGGATGTATCACAGACACTAAATACACATATGTGATAGAAAATAATCCATTTATTGATTTTAGTCAAAATTATAATTTTGCCCCTAGAAGTGTATTACAAGTGTCAGCCAATTCTGGCTTCTAGGGCACATATATCTAACAATCTCCCACTTGTCCTAAAGCCAATTGGCTACAAGTCTAAGTCCCATCTTCTCAAGGTGGGCTTCGAACTTCTGCTGGCCCAACGACTTTGTAAGTGGGTCTGCCACATTATCTATGGAGTTGACTCTCTTGACCTCGACATAACCCTTCTCGAGGTAATCGCAGATGAGGTGGTATCGCCACTCAATATGCTTAGATTTTTGGTGAGACCTCAGCTCCTTAGCAAGGGCTATGGCGCCATTGTTGTCGCAGTATAGAGGAATGGCATCTGATGGCATTACTCCGATTTCTGCAGCAAACTTCTTGTACCAGAATGCTTCCTTCGCAGCCTCTGATGCAGCGATATATTCTGCTTCCATGGTGGAATCTGCTATCACAGTTTGCTTGAAACTCTTCCAGCTGACAGCACCACCATTGCACACAAACAGACTGCCAGATGTCGACTTTCGATCATCTATATCAGACATGAAATCTGAGTCTGTGTATCCCTGGACTTGGAGTTCTCCATTACCAAAGACCAACATTATATCCTTAGTTCTTCTCAAGTACTTAAGGATACATTTCACAGAAGTCCAGTGTTCTTCACCTGGATTTGACTGATATCTGCTTGTGACACTCACAGCATGGGCTATATCAGGTCGTGTACATAGCATGGCATACATGAGGCTCCCTATTGCAGAAGCATAAGGGATCTTGCTCATGCATTCTATTTCCTCAGGTGTGCTAGGGCACATCTTCTTGGAAAGATGAATACCATGTCTGAAGGGTATTAATCCCCTCTTAGAGTTTTCCATACTAAACCTCTTTAGTACTTCCTCTATGTACATCTTCTGTGAAAGTCCTAGCATCCTATTCGGTCTATCCCTATAGACCTTAATTCCTAGAATAAAGGATGCTTCACCTAGGTCTTTCATGGAGAATTCCTTGGACAACCATATTTTGACTATCGTCAACATGGGAATATCATTCCCAATAAGGAGGATGTCATCCACGTACAATATGAGGAAGACAACAGCGCTCCCACTGACCTTTTTGAAAACACACGGTTCCTCTTCATTTTTGATGAAACCAAACTTTTTGATCACATCATTGAAACGAGTGTTCCAGCTCCGAGATGCTTGCTTAAGTCCATATATGGACCTTTGCAGCTTGCAAACCTTGTGATCAGTATCACTGGATGTGAAACCTAATGGCTATTCCATATAGATATCTTCCTCAAGATATCCATTTAGGAATGCTATTTTCATGTCCATTTGCCATATTTCATAATCGAAATAGGCTGCAATGGCAAGCAATGTGCGGATGGATTTTAGCATAGCCACTGGAGAAAAGGTATCCTGATAGTCAATGCCTTCGCGTTGACTATAACCTTTTGCCACTAGTCTAGCCTTGAATGTCTCCACATTTCCATCTGCACCAATCTTTCTCTTGAAGATCCATTTACACCCAATAGGTACTATACCTTCTGGTGGATCTACCAAGGTCCAGACTTGGTTTGAGTGCATCGAGTCAATTTCTGACTGCATTGCCTCTAGCCATTTCTCGGAGTCGATATCTGATATCGCCTCGTTGTAGGTTTTGGGATCATCACCATGAGCACCATTACCTATGAGGAACATTTTCTCTACTTCCTCTGAAATAATACCTAAGTATCTTTCAAGGGGATGGGAAACTCTTTTCCGATCTACGAGGTGGAGGAGGTAGTGTTCTTATTGGCTCAAACTAATTTGGTTCCACTTGGTCCTTAGCTCGTTCCACTTGTGAGACTTTCTCATCAAGCTTGATCTGCTTTTCAATGCCACTATCTTGAATAAACTATTTTTCAAGAAAGATGGCATGTTCGACTCATAATCACATTATGGTCTTCTGGAAATATAGAAATAGTATCCTAATGACTCTTTAGGATATCCTATGAATCGAGCTCTGAAAGGATCAAAACTCTAACTTTGTCCGCTTGTTGTCTTTTGACGTGAGCTAGACAACCCCAAATTTTGAGATGACTCAGACTTGATTTCTTACCGTGCCATATCTCATACGGATGTGGTAGGAATGATTTTAGAGGGAATCCTATTCAGTAGATAAATTGAAGTTAATTAACAATGAGCGTCCCCAAAGGAAATTCAGGGAGGTCTGTGAAGCTCATCATGGATCGAACCATATCCAATAGGGTCCTGATTTCTCCGTTCTGAAATCCCGTTGAGTTGAGGTGTTCCTGGTGGAGTCCATTGAGAGACTATGCCATTTTTTTTTAGATAGTCTAGATAGTCTAGGAATTTCCAGCTAAGGTATTCACCTCCTCGATCTGATCGAAGAACCTTAATGGATTTTTCTGTTTGTTTTTCTACTTCATGTCTGAATTCTTTGAACTTTTCAAAAGCTTCAGACTTGTGTCTCATAAGATACACATACCCATATCTAGACAGATCATCGATAAAGGTAATGAAGTAGACAAAATTGCCTCTAGCCAGCACATCAAATGGGCTGCACACATTAGTATGTACTAGGGCAAGGAGATCTGTGGCCCTTTCCCCATGTCCTACAAAAGGGAGTTTAGTCATTTTGCCTTGAAGACAAGATTCACAAGTTGGATATGACTCGAAAGTCAATGGACTCAATAGCCCATTTTTCTCCAATTTGTTGATCCTATCTTCTGCTATATGACCTAGTCTCAGGTGCCATAGATATCTGTCGTTTAGACTATCCCTAGGTCATTTGGCATTCACGTTTTGCTCGATAGTTAAAATAGGTACATCAATATGTAGCTGATAAAGACCATTAATAAGAAAACCATTTGCAATTTTATTTCTTTCATAAAGAATGTTACAATGGTCCTTAAAGAAGGTGATCACATAACCTTCTTATGCTAAGCATGAAATAGAAATCAAATTCCTGCTAGCTGCAGGCACAAAATAACAGTCTTTCAAAACTAAGTCTAAACCAGATGGTAATCGAAGAGGGTATGTTTCCATAGCTACTGCAGCAACTCTTGCTCCATTACCGACGCGTAGGATCATGTCTCCATCCCTCAGTCTCCTGCTATCCTCAAGACCCTACATAGAAGTGCACAGATGAGCACTAGAACCAGAGTCAAACACCCAACTAGATGCAGAAGAAATTGTAAGGTTAGACTCAATAATGAGCATACCTCCAGAAGGACCTTCCTTCTTGTTCTTCAGGGTGGCCAGGTAAGTAGGGCAGTTCTGCTTCCAATGGCCGTCGCTGTTGCAATGGAAATACTTTCCTTTGCCATCGACCTTTTTCTTCGGCTCTACCTTCTTTTTCTTTGATCCTTCCACCTTTTGCTTTTTCACAGACTTCTTTTTCTTTTCATAAGACTTTCTTTTGGAAGAAGTCCGTTCCATAGCAAGAACTGAGCCTTTAGAACCTTTCATAGAAAGCTCAACGGTAACCAGCATATTCATTAATTCGGCCAAGGAATTCTGAAGTTTATGCATATGGTAATTCATGATGAATTGCCCATATGCATCAATCAAGGATTGCAGAATAATATCATTCTGCAGGTCCAAGTCCAACTTCACACCGAGCTTCTCAAGCTCTTCCATGTCCTTGATCATTGTCAGACAGTGATCTTGGACTGACTGCCCATCACGCATCTTAGCCTTAAAAAGTCATTTCGTGACTTGATATTTGGCTGTGCAACTCTGTTCACCAAACATCTCCTGCAGGTGAGCCAACATTTGGCGAGCAGTCCCGATATCTTCATGTTGGCGCTGGAGCTCATCAGACATCGAGCCCAACATGTAATATCTGGCCTTATTATCTTCGTCTATCCATTTTTTCAGAGATGCTCTCTGTTCAATAGATGGATGGGCTGGTAAGGTGGGGGGGTCCTGGTTCAAAACATGGGTTAACTTCTCAGAACCCAAAATAATTTTGTAGTTTCTAAGCCAATCTTTATAATTGGGTCCGGTCAGTCTATGTGTGTCCAGGATACGTGCCAATGGGTTGGACGCAGACATTTTTCTATAGAGAGTCAAAGATTCTAGTTAGATACTATAATTTTGACTTGACCAATTTATTTAGGAATTTTATTTTTAAACAAATTAGCTTCCACTATTTTCTTGGATCCCTACACTTCCTCTGTAGAGATGCAAAAATCTCCATGATTAATGATTTCTAGTGGGTGGTGCGGTCTCACCAACTGACTCATCACCTCACCTAACAGTTATTGGTGATGGTTAGCCAATGAGTGAACAACTCTTGTTCAATGATTCTCTAATCATGGTGCACCCAAACTTGGTCTCTAATTCATGAATCTCACCGTATCCAGAATATTGATCCACTCCTTAGTTAAGTTAGACCCACCATTTGCATAGACTGGGTTCCTAATTGAGTCTCTCACCGTATCTGAAATATTGAGCCTAACTCATCCTCCAGCCCATAGCATCCAATGCCTAATAGACATGGTTGCGTCTTCTCGGTGCAACTGAGCCACTGTATCCTGCCGAGAACAATCAACCCCGGGATGGGCCCGCACATCTACAATGGTGGAAGACCTCAGACTTAATCTTTTCTTAGGAAGAATTGATTCAGGTCTATTAAACTAGACTTGGCTTAGTCATAACAATTATGACTAACCTAGTGGCATGGGTTAGCTCGGATTATTGACCACCTCAGATCAAAACTGTGTCAATAGATATGGCCAGGTAAGTGAGACCGATGGAAGGAATATGCCATTAACTCATACAAGAATGCATTCAGGTCGAGTAGCTTCCAATTAAAAATCAGTCGGTCGTATGTGCCAAACTTACCTTAGACACCAGATTGTTGAGTCAGAACCAATTGAGTTAGCCTACAATCCAGACTCTAACCTCTGAGCCTAATTAGGTCTTGCTTGATCGTGACTCGATCTTGACCCAGACTTAATCCTATTAGGCTGGTCAATTTAAGCATTGTTGATCCCATCTAACCAACTCTTGATTCGATTTGATCAACCGCTTAGACCTAATTGAGCTACCCAAGCCCGAACCCAGTATTATGAATATGTCTTAGATCTAAAATTTTCAATTTTAGACCTAATTAATATTCCATAAACTTAATTCTTAATTAAGTAGGGTTCATAAATAAAATATGCATAATAAATCCTAGAATTTCAGGATCTAGGGTTTTGCAGAAAGTAAGTTTTGGGTTTCTGATTAAGGATGAACACGCAGCACCCCTACACATCATAAGAACACCCCATCGAATGGGAAGAGAGGGCCTTTAAACCCTTCTTCATTCTTATGATCGAACGGCCAAGAGGAACGCCTTAATCAGGAACATTCAATACTACAAAACAGTATCAGATCTATATCATATATCTCATATACAAAGTAGATCTAATCATGGCATATTTTGCATAAATCTCATGTATCGAATCATGCATATTTTCAGATCTAAATTATCTCATATTAATCTAAAAATTAGATTTAAATTGATCTTATCAAAATAAACCCTAATCTAGACAACTACGTAGAACTATTCTACAACTAGTCTAGACATGCATCAATCACATCTCATATGATATTTATGATTAAATAATTTTATTTACTATTTTTCAGATGTTATTATGACCATTATAATATCAAAAAATAGTAAATAAATGGATCTAAAATATGGGTTAATCAAATTAAATTGAAAACATGCAAGACTATTCTATAGAACTATTCTATTCTAGAACTAGTCATGCATATCTTCTAATCTTAGATCCTAATCATTTAATTTTAATTTTTTTTTTTCTGATTTTAGATCTGATCACATCTCATGTAACATCTAAAATCAATTATTTTTTGATTAAAATAAATTTGAAATCAGATCTAAACATTTTTAGAACCATGGCTCTGATACTAGTTGAAGGGAATCCTGATTTCCTGGTTCAGGTTCGTTCAGATCTGATCAGATCAAGAGATATATTTCAAAAAATTTTTTTTTTAATCTGTATCAGATCTAAGGTATTTTAAATCTAATTCTTATTATCTTAACAAATAAAATAAAATAAAGATAAATTAAATCAAATTTAATTTATCTGATTTGGGTAATCCAATTATCCATTGATGATCCTATTTGCAGAGGAAGGTTCTGGATCTAGCCACGGAAGTGCCTGGCCTCTATCGGTATCCACTCGAGCTAGATCGGGAGATCCTCTTTTTCTCTATCATGTCTCCAAAAATTAGATCTGGATCTGATTTGGAGGATCTTCAAAACTCCTTTTGAAGATCAGCAGTCGTCCTTTGCAGCAGCGCAGCCTTCTTGCTTTTGATCGCCTTTCTCTTGCTTGAATCGCACCAACAAAAATCCAAAACTCCTTTTGGACGTGGAGAGCAAGGGGAGAAGGTGGTTTGGCATGGAGAAGGAGGGGAGAGGCAGCCTTGAGGCATGGGGAAACTCTGATCTCAATCTCATGTCAATCTGAGTTGGGTACAGGGTCTTATTTATAGACCAGCTGTGATCCAACTCCTCTTCTTCCCAACCAATCACAATCCTTTGTGAAATCAGATCTAAATCTGATTGATGGAAATAGAGTCCCCTGGATTCCTCCTTAGAGGATGCCTAAGATCAGTCAAAGTTGGTTCTTAGAAGAACTCTAATTGGAATCCAAAAAGGAGATGGAGTCCTTGTCCAACAAGGACTCCTAGGCGCCTCCAACTTGGGCACACGCCTAGGGTGGCGTGCGCCCTCCTCCTTGCCAGGTTCTAGCAGGAGGACAGGCCTCCACCAGCTCTCCAATAGGTGCATGACATGTGGTCAAAAGTCAAAGTGTCAATGGTCAACGTTTGACCAGTCAAAGGTAGACTTTTGACCAAAGTCAAAGAACAAGAAATGGCAGGTGACCAAAAATGGCAGGTAATGTCTTATAAAATAAGACAACCTTATTCTGACTTGGACAACCTCCAGTCAGACCATATGAAGGCCTCTGATTGAGCACAAACTCCTTTGGCTCAGATAGGACAACTTATTTATGATAGCAAAAGAAGAACGTTAGGTTCAATCGAGTGCTAGCATGATTTCCTTGAACCTAATTGAATCTCATTCAGATCAATTGAACTAGATAAGTTCAATTGATGATCACCAGATTCAAACCTTTGTTTGTGTGACCTAGTTAGGTTCAGTTCTATATGGTAATGGGATATGTCATGATCTCTATCATCGACATCATCGAAACTCCTTTCGATGGATCAGAACTCTTCTGATTCGAACAGCTAGAATGATCGATCATCTAAATCATTCTAATTGCTCCCAAAATCCACCAGTGACACTAGCAGTATATGGTGCAACATCAGAGCTGAATGCGAACCTTTGGTGAGTACCTGTGTGATTCAGTCTTCTATCTTGAGCCGATCAGATTAGGTTAAGTAAACTGTCAAACCTAGTCTCTGTCATATGATGTAATCATTCAATTCGAGTCCAATGTGAAAATCTAAATAGAAACTCTTTCTATTATTTCACTTTGCCATGGCCATGGACTTCTGGACTTGATTCTCATGATTATCATAGGGCTGCTCCTCTACCACCGAGGTAGATAGATTCCATCTTGATGCAATCCAGTTCTACAATGAACATGCTATAGCCAACATAACCTCAGGGTTCCATATGGTAGGAGACGAGTAATGGTGTAGTCAAACTATAACACCTAAGGTGAACTGCCGATGCATCTCAGGTCAAAGAACCAGACACACTACTGTAGCATCGAGTCAGTCATTGACGAGAGGTAGACTTCCTAATGACTACTCGAGGTGGTCGCTCAGTGCCCTCGTTCTCTAACGAGTATCTGTACTCTCGCTCTGGTGTCTCCACACCGTAGACTCAAGACTCATCTACTAAAGAGAAGCGATTGTACACCAACCTTCCGGATCAATCACCACCTCGTGATGATCCTATGGTCGGAGCTGTTTATGAGTTAACAATGATTATTCATGTCTTAAATTTTCAACTCTTGAAAATATGAATTATCATTACCATTAACTCAAAGGATGTATCACAGACACTAAATACACATATGTGATAGAAAATAACCCATTTTATTGATATTAGTCAAAATTATAATTTTTCCTTTAGAAATGTATTACAAGTGTCAGCCAATTCTAGCTTCTAGGGTATATATATCTAATAGGTCAAGGTGCAGAAGCTGATCTATTACGTGAGCCGGATACTTCACGATGCTGAGATCAGATATATGAGATCAAAAAAAATCGTCTATGCTCTCTTGATATCTGCGAAAAAGTTACATCCATATTTTTAAGTGCATACCATCGCAGTCTTTACAGACCAATCCATTAGATTGGTATTGTACCGATCAGATACTTCAGAGCGGCTGGCTAAATGGGCTATCGAGCTAGGCAAATTCAATATCAAATATATGTCGAGACCATCCATTAAAGCTCAGATATTGGCGGACTTCATCCTGGAATGTACAATTTCAGATGAGGATTCCAGTCATGCTGAAATCCCTTCAACCGATGAATGTTGGACCCTACATATTGATGGATCTTTGAATGCCACGAGCTTCGGAGCTAGGTTGATCTTAACCAGCCCGAAAGGAATAGTAGCGGAATATGCCCTACGCTTTGACTTTTCGACTTCCAACAATGAAGCCGAGTATGAGGCATTGGTAGCGGAACTTAGAATAGCAAAAAAAATGGAAGTTCGGCATCTCAGAGTACATAGTGATTTGCAGTTGGTGATTGATCAGATTTAGAGAGAATATGAAGCTCGAGAGCCGAATATGGTTAAATATCTATAGAAGGTCAGAGACTTGGCTTCTAGCTTTTTAGCAATGGATGTTCGGCAGATACTAAGGGTGGAGAATGTACGAGCTGACCTCTTTTCTAAGCTAGCAACCCATGGGACGGCCAACTTAAAAAGGAGCTCATATATGAAGTCCTAGAGAAGCTGAGTATTGAGGAGGCCCCAGTAATGCAAGCTGATCCAAAACTGAGCTGGATAGATCCGATTCTCCATTATTTGCAAGATGAAATTTTGCCTACGGATCGAGATGAGGCAAAAAGATTGAGACGCCTCGCTCCACAATACGTCGTTTATGAAGAAAAATTGTATAAGAGGTCTTTCACCCTACCTCTGCTCAGATGCCTCCATCCTTCGGAAGCCAACTATGTCCTATGGAAAGTTCATGAAGGAATCTCTGGTAATCACCTAGGGGGCAAGGCTTTGTCCGACAAAATATTACGACAGAGATATTTTTGGCCAACCATGCAAAAAGATGCGGTCAATCTGATGAGCAAGTGTGACCAATGCCAAAGGATCTCAAACATTCAGCACCGACCATCGACCCCATTGGCCCCGATCACAACCCCTTGGCTCTTTGCTCAATGGGGAATGGATATCCTCAAACTATTTTTTATTGTCATGGCATAGAAGAAGTTCCTGATTGTCGTGATAGACTATTTTACTAAGTGGATGGAAGCAGAGGCAGTAGCTATGATTACCAAAGTCAGAGTTCACAATTTTATCTGAAAGTCTATCATATGTCGATATGGTTTATCCTGCATTATCATAACCGATAATGGACGATAATTCAATAATCCAAGATTTATAGGATTCTATAATGACTATGGAATTTCTCACAGATTGACGTCAGTAGGTCATCCATAGAGTAATGGTGAGGCCGAGGTGACAAACAGGATATTGCTGTAGGGATTGAAAGCTCGCATAAGCCAGGCAAAAGAATCATGGGTCGAAGAGTTGTACAATGTCCTTTGGACGTATCGCACGATGCAACGTGTTCCAACTGGAGAGATACCTTTCATGTTAGCCTTCGGTATGGAAGCTGTGATACCCGTAGAGATGGGGTTACCCATGCTTCGAGTAGAAGAGTTTGATGAAGATAGCAATTCCTTCGGGATGAGAGCGAATCTAGATCTGTCGAAAGAAATTCAAGAATGAGCTCGAGTTCGAATGATCAACAATCAACAAAAAGTTATCCGATACTATAATTCTCGAGTAAAGAGCAAATCTTTTCTGGTAGGATAATTAGTTCTTCGTCGAGCTGAGATTTCTTACCTATTCGAATGGTCAAAATTATCGCTGAACTGGGAAGGTCCTTATCGCATGACTGAAGTAGTCTGACTTGGAACTTACCATCTCTATCAATTGGATGGAACTCCGATCCCAAGGACCTGAAATGTCAACAATCTTCGAAGATATTATCCTTAG
Source organism: Cocos nucifera (assembly GCA_006176705.1). Taxonomy (NCBI): domain Eukaryota; kingdom Viridiplantae; phylum Streptophyta; class Magnoliopsida; order Arecales; family Arecaceae; genus Cocos; species Cocos nucifera. The sequence continues at coordinate 170,253 of QRFJ01001039.1, forward strand.
AATGTAATTTTCATCTTGAATTTTTATTCGATAATGAATAATAACTTCTCGCAGATTTTATTTTCATCAATGCATGCTACTCGACCATGGCCAAGGAGTAGAATGCATCTCCAAATTTTGCCAATGCGCGCTCCTCGACCATGGTCGAGGAGTGGAACACGTCTCCATTGAATTTTGCCAAAATACGCTCCTCGACCATGGTTGAGGAGCGAAACGCGTCTCCATCGAATCTCGCCAACGTATGCTCCTCGACTACGATCGAAGAGCGGAACGCATCTTCATCGAATCTAGCCAACACGCGCTCCTCGGTCATGGTCAAGGAGCGGAATACATCTTGATAAGTGATAAAAATATACTAATAAAAGTATTAAATTATAAAATAAATTAATTTATTTCTTTAAAAATTAATAATTTTATTAATTTTATGCAGAAAAGAAGGCCATCAATATGAAGATCTTATTTTTCTGGTTCAGATGAAATAAATTTCAGGCAAAACGAACTTCAAATGAGCCTAGAATTAAATTTCAAAAAAAAAAAATCGGTTCGGTTCAAATCGGTTCAGAAAACTGGCTCAGCGGTTCGGCCCGGTTCGACCGCAACAGCAGACCGACCCATCGATGTAGCACTGACGTCATGATGATGTCAGCATTTTTTGCAGCACACGATGGACTATCTGAAGGATAATTTAGGAATTTCACATGAAGAAGTGCGCTCTGATTGGCTGAAGAACACGGTGGTGCATGCAACACCGAACTCGCGCATGGTCTATGGAGGGTAATTTGAGAATTTTGTTTGATCCAATGGATGCTTTTCACTGAAACTCGATCGAACGGTCGAAAAGAAGACGCTGATGAACGGCATCCGCAGCTCTCGGTCAAGATCCAACGGTTGAGATTCATCCTAACGTTAAACTAAAGATCAGAAGCCTTCTTTCTATGTGATCGAACGGTCTAGATTCAATCCAACGGTTGATCCAACGGCTGGCATGAAATTCGACTTGATCTGTGTTATTTTAAGGGACTTTTAAGTGATTTTTAGATCGTTTGATCAACATCCAACGATCAGAATTACCCAGATCTTAATTTGAGTTATTTTGGGAGTCTTAAACCTAATTTTTAATGGATTTTGGGGAAAAATCAATCTCTTGATCTATAAAAAATCTATTATTGTCGTGAAAAAAAATCAGAGAGAGAGAGAGAGGGAGAAAAGAGGAAGTCAGGGAAGTTAGAGAAAAAGAGAAAAAGAGAAAAAGGGAGAGAGTTAGAGAAATAAAGAAAAATAAAAAGAAAAAAAAGAGGAGAAAGGTAGAAAGAGAAAAATAATTTGTGAGAAAAAAAAAGGAGTTTTTGATTTCGTTCAACAATCAAGACATCGATCAAGGAGCATCTTCTTCTTCACTAAGTTCTCCACACCAAGAGCAACGGATAATCAATTTCAGTAATCAAACAGTCTAATTTTTCCATGCTTTTTATTTTATTCGCTGTTTTTGAATTTGTTATCATGAACTAAATTTTCTTTTACTAAGGCTAAGGTATAGCCACTCTTTTGATGCAATATTCATTGCGATTATTTTTAAATTTTATTCATGAGGAGTATATAAATCTGATCTTAATGCTTTTAGATTACTGGCCATCTTCTAATTGATCTGATGAACATAGATGTTACGGACCAAGTACATCTATGTTATTGCTTCTTGATTATATATCCTTGTATTATGAATCAAATTAGAATTCATATGCATGCGGGAATTTTAGTGCGCTTTGGACGCAGCGTATTTTAATTAGAGGGTTTCACAAAACTTAATGCATTAATATTTATTTAAATTACACCTGGACCAAAGGATAATTAATAAATATTGATAGTTTTGCTATGCCTGAACCAAAGGATAGTGAATAAATTAGGAGACTCCACCATCACATGAAATAAAATTAATTTAAAAATCTGAATATTGTATTGACTGAGTTGGTGAACTGATTGCTTTAGTAATCCATTACTCTTGAGTTTAAAACCCTAATAATTTACACTCTCTCTATTTTCTTAAAAAAATTTAATTATTTTTTTATTTTATTCTTTAATTTTTTATTTTCATAAATCGATCTTCTAAATAAAGCATAGAAAAGAGCTTTTCAGTACTTATTTTTCAATCCTCTAGGAACGATACTCTACTCATTCACTTTATTACTTGATCGACTGGTGCACTTGCCATAGCTATAAATTAGCACGCATCAAGTTTTTGACGTCATTGTCGAAGATTGTGTCTAAAATAATATTAAAATTTTGATACTAGCTTTACTTTAGAAATTTATTTTTAATTTTTATTATTTAAAAAAAAATTTTTTAGTGCATGACACGTACTGGACATAGTAACTTACTACTTTTAGATCCAGAAATTGAAAGGACCATTAGAAGACTACAACAAGAGAGAAACATGGTAGCTGAAGCTCCTAACGACATCAATCTAGGATTGGATATGATGACTGAAGGACAGCATGAAGTTATTCGACCAGTACATCATCCATTAAATGATTATATCACACCATCTATAGCCGATGCAGCTTCGAGCATCAGGAGACCGTCTGTACAAGCAAACAACTTCGAAATAAAATCGACAATGATCCAGATGATTTAATCTCTGTCCAATTCAGTGGACACGTGCATGATGATCCGAATGCCCATATTTCTAATTTTTTTGAACTTTACGATATTTTTAAAATTAATGGAATGTCGGATGATGCTATTAGATTAAGGTTATTTCCTTTCTCTTTATGGGACAAAGCTAAGAGTTAGCTTCATTCTCTTCCTACAGGTTCTATCACAACTTGGGATGTCCTAGTCTAAAAATTCTTAGCCAAGTACTTTCCACCTTCCAAGACTGCTAAGATGCGCAACAATATTACTTCTTTTATGCAGATGGACATGGAGACACTATATGAGACTTGAAAATATTTCAAGGAATTGCTGAGGAGATGTCCACATCATCAACTACCCGTATGACTTCAGGTACAAACTTTCTATAATAGTTTATCTCCTACTAATTATTCTATGATTGATGCAGCAGCAGGAGGAACCATTAATCGAAAAATGGAGGAAGAAGCTTTCGATCTGATCGATGAGATGGCATCAAATAGCTATTGATAGGAACGCGATGTTGTCGTTAAGACACCGTATTTATCAGTTTAATCTGACTTCTTAAAATCATTGAAAATGCATAGATAGTAGTGAGTCGGGTCGAATCCACAGGAAAGATAGTGTTTTAAATTTGAAATCTTTGATTTTTGAAAAGAAAAGAAGAAAAGAATTTAAGTTTTTGGAATTAGGAGTGAAGTCGGAAAATTAAAAGTAAAAATTAAAAGATGCAGAAATTTAAATTTGGTACTAAGATCTATTAGTTAGATCTTAGCATCAACTTGCAATAAAATAAAAAATAATAATTAAAGTATAAAAATTAAATTATAATAAAAATAAAAAGTAAAAAATTAAAATGCTAAAATAAAATTTTTATTAATTAAAATTTTAAAATTTAAATACATAAAATTTAAAGGAGAAAATAAAATAAAATAAAATAGCCTGATCTCTGATCTTGGATCGGCATTGGCAGAAAGATGGTGTAGAAGCTCGGCTCTTCTTCTCGACACCCATTGCTTTGAAGCAACCTTTAACCCATAGCCTGACTTCGTCCTGTACCAAAGCTTCACCTTGATCGGAGATATTGATTTTTGGAGGCCTGGGATCCTTTTTATAGAGCTAGGAGGGCTGAAAAGTTTGCTTCTAGCAATGTGGGACTAATGGCCTTTGTAATCATCAAAATCTGAATAAAATTTGAATTAAAATAGCTTTGATATATCTCTGATAAATCTGATAAAATCCAGCCATTCAATAGAAATCCAACGGTCCAAAAATCATCAAAATCGGATGCAGATCAGCTCAAATCGGGTCAGATTAAATTCTGGCCGTTGGATCGCACTTGATGGAGGAAATCTGGCCGCAAATCATGCGCCTGAGAGTTTGATCGCCATCGGGAGCTTTCTGGACCATCGGATCATCGCCTGGATCGAGCGCTGCCGTCCGATGGTGATCCGCATGATGTCTGTAGCTGAATAAAATCCGAAAGCAACCACAGCCGTCCGATCCTGACCGCAAACAACCACATCCGTCCGATCGCACAATCACTATTCCCATGGATCGCGTAGACCGATCGCACCATACACCGCAACCAATCAGCACCTCTGTTGTCGAGCGAAAAGACTAAATTACCCTTGTGAGCCATGATAAATTTCTGTAGACCCTTTAGGGGTCTAGGTCCACCACGTGGCAAGCTCTGATTCGCCGGATTTTGCTTGAGCTGGCGGTCCATACCTGGATCGTGGACCGGCTGATGGCTTCAACGGCTGAGTTGGCTTTGATGGCTTAGCTTGGCTTGGTGGCTCGGCTTGCGGAGCCGGTTGAGCCATTTTTTTTTATTTAATTTTTATTTATTTTATATTTTTAAAAATTTATATCTTTTCCATTTTAGCTCCGTTTTACTTAAAATTTATTTCGTTATGATCAAAAAAATGAGCTCTTTCTATTAATAATAAAATTTAATTTTTTAATTATTATTATTTTTTATTATTTTTTAATTAATAAAAATATGAATTTTTTAAAAATTATATATAAATTGATTGATAATTTTTAAAAATTAATATAAATTAATTAATAAATTAATACTTTTATTGGTAAATTTATGATGCTTATCAGCTATCAATGGCAGACAGAACGTATGATGCCAAAAAGACTAGCAGCTATGCAGAGAGTAGATTGCGTGCCAACCTTACTAGCTGAAATTGCAGCCCTTAGAGCCGAAGTCAATAACTTAAAGGGAATAGCTATGCATGTTTAGAGCATTACTTATGATCTGTATGGAGGAGGATACGATACGAGCAATTGCTAGATAGGTAATTCTTTTGCTAAAATAATTGATACAGCTAATTATATTGGTAATTTTTTTAGGCACACATACAATCAAGGATGGAGGTAGCACCCAAATTTCTTATGGAGCAATCAAAATACAGCACAACAGCCACCTCCGAGATTCTAAGTACCTGAAAAGAAGTCTAACATGGAAGAGCTGATGGTCAAATTTATGCAAAACCAAGAAGCAACTATAAAAAATTTGAAAGCTAAACTTAGATAGGACCAAACAGCAGTAATTTGAAACTTGAAGATGCAAATAGGTCAAATGACTAAAATAATCTCCGAGAGACCTCAGGGATCCTTGCCCAGCAACATGAAGATCAATCCAAGGGAGCAAGTCAATGCTATCATTCTAAGAAGTGGTACAAAGTTGGAGGAGCCACATCAGAAGAAAGAGACTGAAGAGCCAACTACAAATATAGAACCATCAACTAAAATTCGTCAGTCACCAAAACAATGAACAAATGGATGGTCTCTAGGTATACGATTTGCTGATCCAAATATGAAGCCCTACGTGCCGTCACTACCATTTCCAGAGAGATAAATACAGCATCCAGATAAGAAATTTTCTAACTTTTTCAAAATTCTAAAAAATTTATATATTAATATTTCTTTTGTAGATACTATTACTCAAATGCCCAATATGCCAAGTTTCTCAAAGAAATCCTAACTAATAAGAAAAAGCTGAAGGAGCATGAGAGAATAAATTTGAATGAAGAATGCTCAGCAATATTTCAAAATAAATTACCATAGAAGTTAAAAGATCCAGAGAGTTTTACTATCCCCTGCATTATTGGTGATTGTAGTTTTGATAAAGTTTTATGTGATTTAGGAGCAAGCGTTAATCTCATGCCATTGTCTATTTTCAGAAAGCTGGGTCTAGGAGAACTGAAGTCTACCACTATTACTCTTCAATTAGCTGATAGATCCATTAAATATCCAAGAGGTATAGTGGAGGATGTCTTGATAAAGGTAAATAAGTTTATTTTTTCTGTTGATTTTATTGTTCTTGACATGAAAGAAGATTATGATATACCTCTTATTTTAGGAAGATCCTTTTTAGCTACTGAAAGAGCTTTAATAGATGTTCAATAGAAAAAATTAATTTTTAGAATCCAAGATGAATAAGTTACTTTTAATATTTTCAAAGATACTAAACATCCTGATGACAATCAAACTTATTTTCTAATTGATATTATTGATAATTCAGTATATGAGAATTCAGTAGAAAATAGGTTTGAGACTATAAAAGCTAGTAATGTCAAATTGAAAGAGGACTCAATCAAACATGAAAGTATTTCAATTGAAGTGGCACCAGATTGATCCACTTTAGAACTCAAAGAAAGTCAAGCTGAAGACTATAAATCAAAACTACTAGATAGATTGTTTCTTTTCTTTTTTAGTTTTGATCATTTTTCTTTTCTTTTATTTTTTAGTAATTTATTGTTGCTCTTTTACTGCTCTAGTATGTATTTTTAATTTTGCAAAAAAATCAATGAGAGCTCAAGCAAAATTTCAAAGCTCCAAAAGAACCAGACCGAATCAAATTAGGTGTATTCCTTTCTATCCTTTATTGCACCCTTTATTTTTCTTTCTCCTTTAAGACAATGTAGAATAAGTTAAAAAAAAAAAATCATGCGTCAAAAAGAAAATCTTGAGTAAGATAGACTGGATAAGTAATAAAAGATAGAATTATTTGTTAATGAATGTAACGAGTTAAAGAAGTAGATTATTTGATCAACTTTTAGTAGCCTACTTAGGTCATTAAAAGACTATTAACACTTCTAATTGTACATGCACACCAACAAGGCAAAGTAGGTATTGATTATAAGATCAACTGGGGATTCAATTATCACTAAAAATTAATAATTAATATATATTTTAATCAAAAAAACTTGAATTTAAGGAAAGAGCTATCTGCCTAAAAATAAAGTGCAAAAGACAGAGTATATGTGGATTGCCCAAAGTCTAATAACTGGGTCTCTGCACCTAGGTCAAGTATGAAAATTTACGTAAAATGATGAAGGGAAGGTCAGGATGCTCAGTATAAAAAAAAAAGGGGGGGGGAAAAGGCAGTGTGAAAGCTACCTTAATTCATGAGTATAAAATTAAGAATGTATAGAAAATTGACCAAAATAGGTGATAAGAGAAGATACTTTTATTCTTTTAATTTAATACTAAAATGCTAAAGTTAGTCATCACGAATACAAGTGCTATAGATCTTTGATATACTCTAAGAAAATTTTTAATTATATTGACTGAAAAATTTACTTCTGAAGCTCAATGCTTAGTTAGCAGTATTTTCTAAACTTTTTGACCTTTAATCCTAGATTTTATCTTTATGATGGATAATCTTATTGAAACATGGTATTAAATAAAATATTGCTAAGGGACTAACAATGACTAAGTTGGGGGGTGTGATAAGTGATAAAAATATACTAATAAAAATATTAAATTATAAAATAAATTAATTTATTTCTTTAGAAATTAATATTTTTATTAATCTTATGTAGTAAAGAAGGTCACTAATGTGAAGATCTTATTTTTCTGATTTAGATGAAATAAATTTCAGACAAAATGGACTTCAAACGAGCCCAAAATTGAATTTCAAAAAAAAAAAAAACTTGGTTCGATTCAAATCGATTCAGAAAATTGGCTCAGCGGTTCAGCCTGGCCGATTGCAATAGCAGACCGACCCATTGATGCAGCGCTGATGTCAGGATGACGTCGGCATTTTTCGCAGCGCACGGTGGAGCTTCTGAAGGATAATTTAGAAATTTCACATGAAGAAGCGCACTCTGATTAGCTGAACAACGTGGCGGTCCATGCAACACCGGGCTCACGCATGCTCTATGTAGGGCAATTTGGAAATTTTGTTTGATCCAACGGACGTTTTTCACCGAAACTCGATTGGACGGTCGAAAAGAAAGCGCTGATGAATGGCATCCACAGCTCTCGGTTGAGATCCAATGGCTAAGATTCATCTCGACATTAAACTAAAGATTAGAAGCCTTCTTTCTACATGATCGGATGGCCCAGATTTAATCCAACGGTTGATCCAATGGTTGGCATGAAATCTGACTTGATCTGGGTTATTTTAAGGGGTTTTTTAAGTGATTTTTGGATCGTTTGATCAACATCCAATGATCAAAATTATCCAGATCTTAATTTGAGCTATTTTGGGAGTTTTAAACCTAATTTTTAATGAATTTTAGGGGGAAATCAATCTCTTGATCTATAAAAAACCTATTGTTATCATGAAAAAAAAATAGAGAGAGAGAGAGAGGGAGAAAAGAGGAAGTCAGGAAAGTTAGAGAAAAAAAGAAAAAGGGAGAGAGTTAGAGAAATAAAGAAAAACAAAAAGAAAAAGAGATGAAAAAGATAGAAAGAGAAGAGTGATTTATGAGAAAAAAAAGGAGTTTTTGATTTTATTCGACAATCAAGACATCGATCAAGGAGCATCTTCTTCTTCACCAAGTTCTCTATGCTAAAGTAACGGATAATCAATTTTAGCAATCAAACAGTCTAATTTTTCTATGCTTTTTATTTTATTCGCTGTTTTTGAATTTGTTATCATGAACTAAATTTTTTTTTACTAAGGCTAAGGTATAGCCACTCTTTTGATGCAATATTCAGTGTGATTATTTTTAAATTTTATCCATGAGGAGTATATAAATCTGATCTTAATGCTTTTAGATTACTGGCAATCTTTTAATTGATCTGATGAACATAGATGTTATGGACCAAGTACATCTATGTTATTGCTTCTTAATTATATATCTTATATTATGAATCAAATTAGAATTTATATGCATGCGAAAATTTTAGTGCGCTTTGGACGCAGCGTATTTTAATTAGAGGGTTTCACAAAACTTAATGCATTAATATTTATTTAAATTACACCTGGACCAAAGGGTAATTAATAAATATTGATAGTTTTGCTATGCCTGGACCAAAGGGTAGTGAATAAATTAGGAGACTCCACCATCACATGAAATAAAATTAATCTAAAAACCTGAATATTGTATTGACTGAGTTGGTGAACTGATTGTCTTAGTAATCCATTACTCTTGAGTTTAAAACCCTAATAATTTACACTCTCTCTATTTTCTTAAAAAATTTTAATTATTTTTTTTATTTTATTCTTTAATTTCTTATTCTCATAAATCGATCTTCTAAATAAAGCATAGGAAAGAGCTTTTCAGTACTTATTTTTCAATCCTCTAGGGACGATACTCTACTCATTCACTTTATTACTTGATCGATTGGTGCACTTGCCATAGTTATAAATTAGCACGCATCACATCTCCATCGAATCTCGCCAATGCACGCTCTTTGACCATGGTCGAGGAGCGAAATGCGTCTCTATCGAATCTTGCCAACGCGCGCTCCTCGGCCATGGCTGAGGAGCGGAATGCATCTCCATCGAATCTTGCCAATGCACGCTCGTTGGCCACGATCGAGGAGTGGAATGCGTCTCCATCGAATTCTCCAATGTACGCTCCTCGACCATGGTCGAGGAGCGAAATGCATCTCCATCAAATTTTACCGACACGCATACCTCAGCCATGACCGAGGAGTGGAATGCATCTCCATTGGATCTTGTCAACAAGCGCTCCTCGGCCATATTTCGCCAATGCGTGCTCTTCGGCCACGACCGAGGATCGGAACATGACCCATGAAATTCATAATAACACGCTCCTCGACTGTGGCCGAGGATCGTGGCATGCTGGCATGAATCGTTCGCTACTTCTCAGTCATACCGCCTAAGATCTATGCTAACCTACATCTTAAAAAAGAAAAAATTGATGAAGAACATATGAACTCAATAACTTAGTAAAAGAAGGCTTTGTATTAAAGTTAAGTATTTACAAGTAATGGTCGGTCCATACAAAAATACCTCGACAAAAATCAGGGGCAAATAAAAAAGACCGACCTAAAAAAGATCGGACATGCCCGATCAAAGTGGTACATTAAGCTCAGTCCAGAGCTCTAGATTCGCCGACCTCTACTTGATTTGACAGGATGATGATGGCTGGGGGTGGTACCAACGCTGCATCCTCGGCAGCCAGGTCATCACACACGGGGCTGAAGACATCTTCTATTTGAATTTTCTGACAATCAACTTTCTCGGCCTCCTCATCGTCCGACTCCAAGAGGTCTAAGTTTAGGTCGGGGAAGATCCTCCGAACCTTCTCTTTCATATCTATGCCCCTTTGCAGGTAGGAGAGTGATGCAAAATTTGCCTTGATGTTGTAGAATTCTTCTGAGGTGTGGAAGGCCTCGACCACCTCTACCCTGGTGGCCTTCATTCGTGCCTTCCCGACCTCCCTCTCTCCCAGCATCCAAGCTTCAGCCTTAGTCAGCTTGGATTCCAACTGCTTCACCCTCTTCCTGAGGGACCTGGTCTCTTCCTCGGCCTTCAAACGAGATAACTGAGCATCGTCCGTCCTTCAGTGGGCTTGGGCAGCTTTCTCCTTAGCTTCCTTAGAGAGGCGCTGAACCTCTCTAATTATTTGGGCAAAATGGTCCATATGATGGATGAGCTAAAAAAAAAAATAAGAAGGAAGCTGAGCCGAGGAATGAATGGAAGAGCTAAAATGAAGATCGGTAAAAAGCCAACACGTACCCGAAGGAGAGAATCATTGGAGTTCTGAATGCGAAAGGCACCTCCGACCTCCTCGAAGGTCTGGACATCGGTCAGTAAAATGATCAACTTCAGCAAGAAACAGGTGACACGGTAGTCGCCGATGTCCTTTCTTTTATCCTCGGTATCCGAGGAAACTTCCATCGGAGAAATACTCCTCAAAATATCGGGTCTGCGGTCGAACATTCGGATGGAGATCTTTGGCCCATCCGAGCTTCTTTTGGAAGAAGATGTAGAACGTTGAGGGACGGACTCCCCTGGAGCAGCAGATTGAATTGGCATTATAGCCTTCGTCAATGCTGACTTCTCCTTCCTCGGAGCATTGGCAGTTCTCGAGGAACCTCCTGCCGTGGGCTACGCCAGGACAGCCTTGATTCGAGTGCATTTGGGGGCCATGGCCGTGCTTGTCTTCCTCTTCTTCGCCATCTGATGAAGAGTTTCAAAATCGAACGGGTTCATCGCTAGACAGAAAACACAAGACTCGATCAATGATAATAATGAGGAAAGAAAAGACAACCCAAACGAAATCGCACAAGAGCACTTACTCCTCGAATCAGTTGGAATTAGTCCAACCTTAAATAAGTTCTCCTCGGTAAGGAACCTGGACAGTAGGAGAGGAGCGAGACTAAAGATTTGACTCAAGGCCTCCTCCTTGGCGTTGGACAGCATTGGAGGTCTGACGGCCGACCTATGAGGTCGCCCCTATGATGTACTGAAATCCCATGGTTGCTCGGTTGAAACAAAAAAGAAGCGCTCATTCCAGTTATGCACCGAGGAAGGAGTGCCTAAAAAAAGATGGCATCCTCTTCAAGGAGAAGCGTACCACCATCCAACCTCCATCAGATGCACCTTTAAAGTGAAGCAAGCTCAAAAAAGACGGGAGGTAGGCTTGACTCCGAGGAGGAGGCAGTGGATGAAAAAGCCTAAAATCGATCGTCAGGAGTTCGACGCCAAATAACAAAAGCTAATTCTATACAGGTTCAGAAGCTCGATGATTAAAAAATGAAAAGGTAACCTGAGGCCAACCTTCAGCGATTCCTCGTAAACACCAATCCATCCAGGCCGAGGAAGAGCTATATGCTCCCCAGGATCGACGACCTCTAACTTAAAATCATCGAAGATATGGTATTTCATCCTAATGACTTTCAGATCCTTTGAGGAAAGGACGAAATCTATTCTGAAAGAACCATAGTCCAAAACTTCATGTTCTTTGAATTGACCCAGAGAACCTACTACCCTAGAACCGTGATCCTCGCCAGAAGGGTTATCCGAGCCCTAAGAAGATCGGGACAGACTAGATTGACTCATGAGTATGGAGGAGACTGACCTAAAGGGCGAGGAGGTCGAGCAACGAGGGAAGTTAGGGCGGGATCGATGGTGGCTCGACTAAGTCTGAGCTATTTCTCATGCAAAGTATCAGAGTTCACCCTTTAAGCAATAGTAGCAGTCAAAAAAAGTAATACTGACCCTATTTATAAGAGGCAGGACGGCTCCGATCTACTCTTATTTCATCTATCCTTTTAGATCTTCACCAGATATCAGATACCCATTGATCGGGATGGGTAGACCCAGAGCAAAGTAACGGACGGTTAGATTTCATGGCAGATAGACTTCTCCCAATCTTATCATGCTACCGATCTCCAACGCTGCAATATGGGCACGATTTGAAGATCGACCTAGGCTTCGACAAGATACTTATATCGGTTGCTCAGAGGTAGATCGACCTCGTAAGTGGGGGACAAATTGTTGTGGAATGGGGTTGATGTAGTCTCGACCTATTTAGGATCGGTCGCCGACCTACCCAAATGAATCGTCTGAGCGAAACGATGCGACACTTCGCTCGTGGTTAGCTTTAGATCGGCTTAAGCCGACCTACAATTTCGATCGACCTACTGAAGATTGCATCCTGGCAAAACAAGGTAGGCCTTCATACCTCATCCTCGTCGGATTCAGGTCGGCCGTCAAGCTACATGAATAGGCTCATAGCTCGTCAATGACTGATCTACAACCATCCCTGCTGAAACTGCGTTCTCTCCGAATCGAAAAACTTGGATAAAGGAAGAATCTTTTATAATCCCGTCTTCTAAGAAGGAAAGAAATCTTCCGAATCAATACAAGATGACTAACTCGGAAAGCCATTAGAATCCAAAATGGATACGACTCCAACTCCTCTATAAATAGAGGGGTTCCGGGATCCTTCAGGTATGCCATTCAATTCGACGCTTTCTCTCCTTATTGTTCTCCAATCTTCTAACTTGAGCGTCGGAGGATCTTTACCGGAGAATTCTCCGATGGGGACTTTATTGAAGATGAACGGACGAAGCTTCAGTGAAAGTTCATTATCGATCTCATATTCCTCGGTGGTCAAGCTCCTCCATCCTCATCGACCGACCTCAAATTAGGAGATCTAGGAGCAATAGGTGGTAATAGATATTTTATTATAACTTATAGTGATGATAGAGGAAATTATATATGGGTCTATTTCCTTAAAAAGAAAATAAGTTTGCTGTTCTGAAAGCCTCCATATATTTCAAAGCTCTTGCCAAAATACATAGGAAGCATTTATTTATTTATTTATTTTAACAACTACTTTGCAAAGCTCTTGGATACATACGGTCACTCGCATCGGTTAATACAATATCCCGAACGCGATTAACATTTTTCAATATGATAAAGGTGATAAATACACCTCAAATACGTTCAGTTGCAATAGGACATACTTGTTCAGCTGCATTAGGACATTTGCCAACAATACACCGCCTTTAAACCCAATAAAATTGGATTGTAGAATAGCAGGACCGAATCATGCTTGACATGGCAATGACGACCTTGAGAGTGGAAGGACTGGCAAGTCTCGCTCCCTCCACCCGCTCCAACCCAACAGCCTTCCTTCCCCTTTCTTAAAACCTGCCTATCTCTCCCTCGTTTACCCCCCCTCCTGTCTCTTTTCACCCTTTCACTCGACCGATAGGAGCTAGATCGGTTGGCCTGTCTCAACCCCTGACCTTCCCAAAACCCCATCTCTTCTGGCTGACATCTAGCATTTAATATTTCTTTTTAACTTTTAGATTTTATTTTTTCTTTGATAGAAGAAATTTTGTTCACCACAAAATTCTCCTAAAGATGTTTAACAAGGCTTAATTATGTGAAAAATTTTAAATATTTTTGAAGATTTTTAATTTCATTCTAAATTTTTATTTAGTACAGTTAGATCATCAAATTTTTAGATTATTTTAATTTAGACTTTGACTTTAATGTTCATTATCCAAGTACAATGAAGTTATCTGATGGCTTGCTTATGAGATATCAAATTGCTTATATGGCACAAGAAGTTGATATGAAAGCATCAGCTTAAATAATCAAAATTTCATGATAAATAAATCATAAGAGAAAAGATCAATAGCAAAAAAGTTAGAGCAAATAAATCTAATCTCTCTTGCAAGTTTTCAATCTATTTAAAAAATTCCAAATCAGCACCATTATTTCTTTCTTCGACCAAACAATAACACAACAATATATTAGATAGGGTATGAAGAAGAGGATAATAGAGAATGGCCAAAAATTAAATTAAAATGCAAAAATTAAATAAATGAAGGATTCACACGCACTAGCCAACTATGTATAGGCTGTTTTGGGGAGCGCTCACGTGCAATTATGAAGTTGCATCAAAAGTCACGCGCTCCTCTCCAACTTTTCTTCGGACAAGTTTTGGGTGGTGTGGGTGTCTATTGTGATGGCTGACAAAAGAAAGAACTCGAGCGGTAATCACCGATCACCATCAGAAACTGAGGTAGAGGGACGATTGTGGGTCCGGACTGCTCAAGGGCCGCTGCGACAGCCAAGATGGACAGAGCATAAGGTTTCATTAGAGGAGGTGGAGCAACTCCAGCATTATTTCATGGGAGTCCTGGACATCTCAAAGGAGGTGATGGCAGACTTCAGGAAGTAGTAGGAAAATGTTTCTATGTTGGTTCGAAATGTCGGCTGGTGAGTGCCAATGGATTGGATAGCTAAAGAGTTCCATGATCGAGGAAAGATCCAGTATGATCTGAAGCCCTTTCCCCTCTTCAAGGATCACCATCTTTTTAGGTTCCGATCGAAGGAAGACTGTAGAATTATTATTGCCGAAGGTAGATCTGTCAATGGATCGGGTTCGGATCGAAATCTGAATATCAAGATTCGGATCCGATCTTAATTATTAGTACTAGATTCAGACCTGAATACCTGACGGATTTGATCTTGAAGTACCAGATCCGGATCCTAATGGATCCTGGATATCTGAATTTGATTTCAGGATCCAAATGGACCGAGAGCCGTCGGTCGAGAGACTGAAAGAGGGAAAGAGGGGAGAGGGCATGGGCGATATGGGGTCCGACGATAGCTCGCCGTCGAACAGATCTTACGGTAGAGAGGGAGAGGTGGAGAGGAGGGGAGAGAGAGGACTGAGAGCTGCCATCGATCGAGTCTTCAAGAGACTGAGAGAGGAAGAGAGGGGAGGCCCAAGAGGGGGCGTGGGTGAGATGAGGGTCTGACCATAGCCCACCGACGAGCGGATCTCACGATCGCGACAAAGAGGGAGAGATGGGGAGGAGGAGGCATCGTCGGTCGAGATAGAGAGGGAGACTGAGAGAGGGAGAAGGGGAGGAGGTGTGGTGAGATGGGGTTCGACCACGGCCCATCGGCGAGTGAATCTCGCGGTTGGGGTGGAGAGGGAGAGGCGGGGAGGAGGGGAGGGTGAGGCACCGTTCGGTTGAGACAGAGAGGGAGAGAGGAAAATTGAGAGAGGAAGAGAGAGGAGGTGTGGGGGAATGGTGGTCCGATCATGGCCCACTGGCGAGTGGAACTCGCGGCCGTGGCGGAGAGGGAGAGGCAGAGAGGAGGGGAGGGTGAGGCACCGTCGGTCGAGATAGAGAGGAAGAGAGGGAGACTGAAAGGGGGAGAGAGAGGAGGGGTAGCGAGGGAGATGGGGGTTTGGTTGCGGCTTGTCGGCGAGCGGATCTCGCAGCCATGGCGGAGAGGGAGAGGCAGGAAGGAGGGAAGGATGAGGCGTGATGCGTGCTAATCTATAGCTATGGCAAGTGTACAAGTCGATCAGGTAATAAAGTAAATGAGTAGAGTATCGTCCCTAGAGGATTGAAAAATAAGTACTGAAAAAGCTCTTTCCTATGCTTTATTTAGAAGATCGATTTATGAGAATAAAAAATTAAAGAACAAAATAAAGAAATAATTAAAAATTTTAAGGAAATAGAGAGATAGTGTAATTATTAGAGTTTTAAATTTAAGAGCAATGGATTACTAAGGCATTCGGTTCACCAACTCAGTCAATACAATATTCACATTGTTAGATTAATTTTATTTCATGTGATGGTAGAGTTTCCTAATTTATTCACTATCCTTTGGTCCAGGCGTAGCAAAACTATTAATATTTATTAATTACCCTTTGGTCCAGGTGTAATTTAAATAAATATTAATACATTAAATTTTTATAAAATTCTCTAATTAAAATACGCTGCGTCCAAAGCGCACTAAAATTTTCGCATGCATATGAATTCTAATTTAATTTATAATATAAGGTATATAATCAAGAAGTAATAACATAGATGTACTTGGTCCGTAATATTTATATTCATCAGATCAATTAGAAGATGGCTAGTAAATCTAAAAGCATTAAGATCAGATTTATATACTTCTCATGAATAAAATTTAAAATTAAAAATAAATCATACTGAATATTGCATCAAAAGAGTGGCTATACCTTAGCCTTATTAAAAAAAAATTTAGTTCATAATAACAAGTTCAAAAATAGCAAATAAAATAAAAAGTATGAAGAAATTAAATTATTTAATTGCTGAAATTGGTTGTCCATTGCTCTTGGTGTGGAAAACTTGATGAAGAAGAAGAGAAGTTCCTTGATCGATATTCTGATTGTCGGAAGAAGAAAACAAAAAAATTAAAAGCCCTTTCTTTTCTCTCTCTCAAAAATCTCTATTCAAAACTCTCTCTGCCTCTCTCTTCTCTTTCTATCTCTCTCTTCTCTTTCTGCCTCTCTCTTCTCTTTTTTCTTCGGCAACAGCAGGCCTTTTTATAATCTGGGTCATCTTCCATCGAAATCCTATTGAAATTAGGTTTAAAACTCTCAAAATAACTCAAAAAGAGTCTTGGATCAATTCTAACTGTTGGATGTCAATCAAATCATCCAAAAAGTATAAAAAAATTATTTTAAAATTTCAAATTAAGTCAGAATTCATTTGGACTGTTGGATCAGCCTTGAAGATCAAATCTAGGCCATCAGATCATGCATAGAGAAGCCTATAATTCTTAGTTATAAGTCGGGATGAATCTCAACCATTGGATCTCGGTCGGGAGCTACGGATGACATTCGTCAGCGCACATCTATCAACCATTTGATCAAATCTCAGTGAAAGACATCCGTCAGATCAGGCAGAATTTTCAAATTATCCTCTGTAGACCATCTGCGAGCCCGGTGTTGCGTGGA
The DNA here is from genome assembly GCA_006176705.1 of Cocos nucifera. Classification (NCBI taxonomy): domain Eukaryota; kingdom Viridiplantae; phylum Streptophyta; class Magnoliopsida; order Arecales; family Arecaceae; genus Cocos; species Cocos nucifera. The sequence continues at coordinate 187,349 of QRFJ01001039.1, forward strand.
CCGCTGCTTTTTTCAGCCAATCGAAGCGCGCTTCTTCATATGAAATCTTCGAAATGCCCTTCAAATGGTCCATCGTGCAGTGTAAAAAATATCGACGTCAGCATTGCATTAGCGGGCGATCTGCTGAGCTGGTTTTTTCTGAACCAATTTGAACCGAACCGACTTTTTTTTTAAATTCAATTTTGGGCTCATTTGAAGTCCATTTTGCCTGAAATTTATTTCATCTGAATCAGAAAAATAAGATCTTCATATTGGTGACCTTTTTTCTACATAAGATTAACAAAAATATCAATTTTTAAAAAATAAATTAATTTATTTTATAATTTAATACTTTTATTAGTATATTTTTATCACTTATCATACCCTCCAACTTAGTCATTGCTAATCTCTTAGCAATATTTTATTTTGATATCATATTTCAATAAGATTATCCATCAAAAAGATAAAATATAGGACTAAAGGTCAAAAGGTTTAGAAAATATCGCTAACTAAGTGTTGAGCTTCAGAAGCAAATTTTGCGGTCAATACAATTAAAAATTTTCTTAGATTACATCAAAGGATTTACAGCACTTGTGTTCGTGATGACTAACTTTAGTATTTCAGTGTTAAATTAAAGAACAAAAGTATCCTCTCTTATCATCTATTTTGGTCAATTTTCTATACATTCTCAATTTTATACTCATGAATTAAGGTAGCTTTCATACTATTTTTTTTTTTTTTTATGTGCTGAGCATCCTGGCCTTTCCTCCACTATTTTACGTGAATGTCTACACTTGACCTAGGTGCAGAGACCTAGTTACTAGGCTTTGGGCAATCTACATATACTCTATCTTTTGTACTTTATTTTTAGGCAGGTAGCTCTTTCTTTAAATTTAAATTTTTTTGATTAAAATATATATTAATTATCAATTTTTAGTGATAATTGAATCCTCAGTTGGTCTTATAATCAATATCTACTTTGCCTTGTTAGTATGCATGTGCAATTAGAAGTGCTAATAGTCTTTTGATAATCTAAGTAGGCTGCTAAAAGTTGACCAACTAATCTACTTCTTTAACTCGTTACATTCATTAGCAGATACTTCTATCTTTTATCACTTATTCAGTCTATCTTACTCAAGATTTTCTTATTGACACATGATTAATTTAATTAATTAATTTTAATTTTAATTTTTTTTTAAAAAATTATTTTACCTCCTAACTTATTCTACATTATCTTAATAGAGAAAGAAAAATAAAGGATGCAATAAAAGATAGGAAGGAATATACTTGATTTGGTTCAGTTTGATTCTTTGAAGTTTTAAAATTTTGCTTGAGCTCTTATTAATTTTTTTCTATAAAATTAAAAATACACACCAAAGCAGTAAAAGTGCAACAATAAATTACTAAAAAATAAAAAAAAATGATCAAAATTAAAAAAAAAGAAATAACCTATCTAGTAGTTCCGATTTATAGTCTTCAGATTGACTTTCTTTGAGTTTTGAGTTGAATCAATCCAATGCTACTTCAATTGAAATACTTTCATATTTGATCGAGCCCTCTTTCAATTGGACATTGCTAGCTTTCATAGTCTCAAACCTATTTTCTATAGAATTCTCATATAATGAATTATCAATAATATCAATTAGAAAATAAGTCTGATTATCATAAGGATGTTTAGTATCTTTGAAAATATTAAAAGTAACTTGTTCGTCTTGGACTCAAAGAATTAATTTTTCTTATTGAACATCTATTAAAGTTCCTCCAGTAGCTAAAAAGGATCTTCCTAAGATAAGGGGTACATCATAATCTTCTTCCATATCAAGAATAATAAAATCAATAGAGAAAATAAACTTGTTTATCTTTACCAAGACATCCTCCACTATACCTCTTGGATATTTGATGGATCTATCGGCTAATTGAAGAGTAATAGTGGTAGGCTTCGATTCTCCTAGATCCAGCTTTCTGAAAATAGAAAAAGATATGAGATTAATACTTGCTCTTAAATCATATAAAACTTTATCAAAACTATAATCACCAAAAATACAAGGGATAGTAAAACTCTCTGAATCTTTTAGCTTTTATGGTAATTTATTTTAAAGTATTGCTGAGCATTCTTCATTCAAATTTATTCTCTTATGCTCTTTCAGTTTTTTCTTATTTGTTAGAATTTTTTTGAGAAACTTGGCATACCTGGATATTTGAGTGATAGCATCTATAAAAGGAATATTAATATATAAATTTTTTAATATTTTAAAAAAAATAGAAAATTTCTTATCTAGATGCTGTATTTATCTCTCTAGGAATGGTAGTGGCGGCACATAGGGCTTCACATTTAGATCGACAAACTTTATATCTAGAGATCATTCATCTGCTGGTTATTTTGGTGACTGATAAATTTTAGTTGATAATTTCTTATTTATTATTGGCTCTTCAATCTCTTTCTTCTGATGTGGCTCCTCCAGCTTTGTACCACTTCTTAGGATGATAGCATTGACTTGCTCCCTTGAATTGATCTCCGTGTTGCTGGATAAGGATCCCTGAGGTCTCTTGGAGATTATCTTAGCCATTTGATCTATTTGCGTCTCCAAGTTTTGAATTGCTACTGCTTGGTCCTACCTAAGTTTGGCTTCCAAATTTTTATAGTTGCTTCTTGGTTTTGCATAAATATGACTATCAGCTCCTCCATGTTGGATTTCTTTTCAGGTACTTGGAACCTTGGGGGTGGCTGTTGTGCTACATTTTGATTATTCTATGAGAAATTTGGGTGCTGCCTCCATCCTTGATTATATGTGTTGGAGTAGGGATTATTTTGTTGCGGCCTAAAAAAATTACCAACATAATTAGCTGTATTAGTTGCTTTAGCAAAAGGATTACCTGTCTGGCAATTGCTCGTATCGTGTCCTCCTCCACACAGGTCACAGATGATGCTCTGAATATGCATAGCTATTTTCTTCAAGTTATTGACTTCGACTCTAAGGGCTGCAATTTCAGCTAGTAAAGTTGGCACGCAATCTACTCCCTACACAGCTGCTGATCTTTTTGGCATCATGCATTCTATCTGCCACTGATAGTTATTTGATGCCATCTCAATGATCAGATCAAAGATTTCTTTCTTTATTTTTTGGTTAATGGTTCCTCCTACTACTACATCAATCATAGAACAATTAGTAGAAGATAAACCATTATAGAAAGTTTGTACCTAAAGCCATATGGATAGTTGATGATGTGGATATTTCCTCAGCAGTTCTTTGAAATGCTCCCAAGCCTCATATAGTGTCTCCATGTTCATCTGCATAAAAGAAATGATATCATTGCGCATCTTGGCAGTCTTAGAAGGTGAAAAGTACTTGGCTAAGAATTTTTGAGCTAGGACATTTCAAGTTGTGATAGAACCTGCAGGAAGAGAATGAAGCCAACTTTTAACTTTGTCCCGTAAAGAGAAAAAAAATAATCTTAATCTAATTGCATCATCTAATACCCTATTAATTTTAAAAGTATCATAAAGTTCAAGAAAGTTAGAATTATAGGCATTTAGATCATCATGCACGTATCCACTGAATTGGACAGTTGATTGAATCATTTGAATTTTTGTTGATTTTATTTTAAAGTTGTTTGCTCATATAGGCGGTCTCCTGATGCTCGAAGCTGCATCAGCTACAGATGGTGTGATGTAATCATTTAATGGATGATGTACTGGTCGAATAGCTTCATGCTGTCCCTCGGTCTCCTTATCTAATTTAGATTGATGTCGTTAGAATCTTCAGCTACCATATTTTTTTCTTATTATAGTCTTCTGATGGTCCTTTCAATTTCTGAATCTAAAGGTAGTAAGTTACTATGTCGAGTATGTGTCATGCATTGAACAAATTTTAAAAAATAAAATAAAAATTAAAATTAAAAATAAAATTCTAAAGTAAAGCTAGGATCAAAATTTTAATATTATTTTAGATACAATCTCTGGCAACGGTGTCAAAAACTTGATACATGCTAATTTATAGTTATGGCAAGTGCACCAGCCGATCAAGAAATAAAGTAAATGAGTAGAGTATCATCCCTAGAGGATTGAAAAATAAGTATTGAAAAAGCTCTTTCCTATGCTTTATTTAGAAGATCGATTTATAAGAATAAAAAATTAAAGAATAAAATAAAAAAAATAATTAAAAATTTTAAAAAAATAGAGGGAGTGTAATTATTAGGGTTTTAAATTTAAGAGCAATGGATTACTAAGTCATTTGGTTCACCAACTCAGTCAATATAATGTTCAAGTTGTTAGATTAATTTTATTTTATATGATGGTGGAGTCTTCTATTTTATTCACTATCCTTTGATCCAGGCATAGCAAAACTATCAATATTTATTAATTATTCTTTGGTCCAGGTATAATTTAAATATATTAATGCATTAAGTTTTTGTGAAATCCTCTAATTAAAATACGCTGCGTCCAAAGTGCACTAAAATTTCTGCATGCATATGAATTCTAATTTGATTCATAATACAAGGTATATAATCAAGAAGCAATAACATAGATGTACTTGGTTCATAACATTTATGTTCAGATGGCCAGTAAATCTAAAAGCATTAAGATTAGATTTATATACTTCTTATGAATAAAATTTAAAATTAAAAATAAATCATAATGAATATTACTTTAAAAGAGTGGCTATATACCTTAGTCTTAGTAAAAAAAATTTAGTTTATGATAACAAGTTCAAAAATAGTAAATAAAATAAAAAATATAAAGAAATTAGATTGTTTAATTGCTGAAATCGATTGTCCGTTGCTCTTGGTGTAAAAAACTTGATGAAGAAGAAGAGAAGCTTCTTGATCGATGTTCTGATTGTTGAAAGAAGAAAAGAAAAAAAATTAAAAGCCCTTCCTTTTCTCTCTCTCAAAAATCTCTATTCAAAACTCTCTCCGCCTCTCTCTATCTCTCTCTTCTCTTTCTACCTCTCTCTTCTCTCTCTATCTCTCTCTTCTCTTTTTTCTTCGGCAATAGCAGGCCTTTTTATAATCTGGGTCATCTTCCATCAAAATTTTATTGAAATTAGGTTTAAAACTCTCAAAATAACTCAAAAAGAGTTCTGGATCAATTCTGACTGTTGGATGTCGATCAAACCATCCAAAAATCACTCAAAAATTATTTTAAAATTCTAAATTAAGTCAGAATTCATTTAGATCATTGGATCAGTCTTGAAGATCAAATCTGGGCTGTCAGATCGTGCATAAAAAAGCCTCTGATTCTTAGTTATAAGTCAGGATGAATCTCAACCGTTGGATTTCGGTCGAGAGCTATGGATGCCATTCGTCAGCGCACATCTGTCAGCCGTTCGATCAAATCTCAGTGAAAGACATCTATCAGATCAGGTAGAATTCTCAAATTATCCTTTGTAGACCATGCACGAGCTTGGTGTTGCATGGATCGTCGCTTTCTTCAGCCAATCGGAGTGCGCTTCTTCATGTGAAATATCCGAAATGCCCTTCAAATGGTCCATCGTGCACTACAAAAAATGCTGACGTCAGCATTGCATTAGCGGACGGTTTGTTGGGTGTGGTCAGGCTGGACGGTCTGCTGAGCCGATTTTTTTTGAATCGGTTTGAATCGGACCTTTTTTTTTTTGAAATTCAATTTTGGGCTTATTTGAAGTTCATTTTGCCTGAAATTTATTTTATCTAAATTAAAAAAATAAGATCTTCATATTGGTGGCCTTCTTTCTTGCATAAAATTAATAAAAATATTATTTTTTTAAAAAAAATTAAATTATTTTATAATTTAATATTTTTATTAGTATATTTTTATCACTTATCAAGGCGCTGTTGGTCGAGATAGAAAGGGAGAGAGGGAGACTAAGAGAGGAAGAAAGAGGAGGGGGCGCGGGCGAGATGGGGGTCCGGCCATGACCCGTCGGCCAGTAGATCTCATGGCCACGATGGAGAGGGAGAGGTGAGGAGGGGAGGGTGAGGTGCCGTCGGTCAAGACTCAAAAGACAAAGAGGAAGAGAGGAAGTCTGAGAAAGAGATATCTATAATATAATATAATATTATATTATATATATAATCTAGGTTCTAGGTCTATCGGGTATGGATCCTAAATATCCAGATCCTATCCATTTATATCATCGTTTATCGGGTCTGGATCCAGATTCAGGTAAATGGATCCAATACTAGTACCAGATCCGGACTCATCGAATAAATATCCATGGATCTCGGGTCCAAACTCGGCCCATTTACAACTCTAGTTGAAGGTCCTTGGTACATCACCGGCCAGCTCCTTGTGGTGGAGCCATGGGTTGCTAACTTCATCCTTGGCACTAAGAAGGTTCGGTGAGCTATTATCTAGCTCTAGCTCCTAGGATTACCAATGGAATACTGGCGGTTGGAGGCTCTGTTGGGCATAGTGATGAAGGCTGGACGATTAGTGGACATGAATAAATTTATTGATCAGTACCGAAAAACCAATTTTGCTTGGGTCCAGGTTGAGATTGACGCTTTGGAACCTTTGAGGCTAGGGATATCGATATGGGCAAATGATTTGGCAACCTTTTATCGATGAATATGTGCCAACCGTCTGCTACTGCTGTGGTCGCTTGGGTCGTTCCGACAATGTCGACTGTCAGTTTCCCTAGGAGACTATGGCATGCGGCGGGCGACCTCTTTAACTTGATAACTTTCTCTCTTCCTCGATGTTTGTCGAGGGGGGTTGGGAGGATAGTGAGCTGACGATGGTGCTAGAGCGGCTGTGGCTTGGTCCCTCGATGGTGACCTCCCGAATCCATTTGCCCCGTCAATCTAGCTAGGGCTCCCACCAAGTCGAGGAAGGGGGATGAGTCCAGTATGGATTCCTCGGGCCCTAACTCGTCCCTCTCTAGACCAAGTTCACAACGGGTGCAAGAAAGCTTGTCGAGCTCACCTCGGACTCTAATGGATGGTAAAAGCATGTAAAGTTCGCCCATTGCCATTCACTAAAGAAGAAGAAGGGCAAGTCAAGACTGGACTATGCTAACTCGGTTGAGTCAGGAATCGGATTTTAGGTTTTTAGGGAAGCAAGCCTGATTTAGGAGGCTATGGAAGTGGGTTTTGAAGCTAGCCTAGGCCCGAAGGACACCAATATGGTTGAGGTGAGCAGGCTTTCTTTGAAGTAGGCCAGAAGCCCATCCCAAATAGCTCAAACTTAGGAGATTTAGGTCTCCAAGCTCTTCTTTTAAAACGAGCAATGCGAGCCCAAGTAGAGGGCCATCCTCACCAATTTCGAGCTCCCCTCCTATGGTGTGACCTGGGCTGATGGTCTCGTGCTCATAGAGCTCATCGACTACTCCATCTTCACTAATGGCTACTAGGGCTATTGTGTGGCACGCTGCCTCGTCTCCTTCCCCATTGATCGCTGCCCTCCCGACGGGCCCTTTCCCAGTGGTTGGTGTAGTCTCACTATCTACCACCCCTATTTCTTCTGAAGGATGGGTGATCAAGGAAGCTCAAGAGGAGTCCACCGATGGCTGCCAGCATGGGAAGGAGGTTTTGTTGTTGGAGCCACCACCCTCCTCCGTGGGATCTATAATGAAGGTCTCTGAGCCGAAGGGGGACACGGTCATGGGGTGTGGAAGAAATCTTGGAAGGGTCGGGCCTACTATGGGCCGTGAGGAAACTATGGGTCTTCTGAAATTGGCCCTCTTTGCTGCGGGGGAGATGACAGGGCCTAGTTTGGTTTGTGATCTTAACTTTGGACCAAATGATGAGGCAGCCATGGAGATCCGGGATCCGCCCTCAGCTAGCCACTAATTAGTTTGTGATGAAGGTGCTTCTATGGAATGTTTGGGGGAAGGGGGGCGCGGGGCGGAGCACTCTTTCTAGTTTGCTTTTAGAAGAATCATGTAGCTACACAGTTCTAACCTATGTGTTTTTGCTTTTAGAAGAATAATGCAGCTACATAGTCCTGACCTGTGTGTTCTTGTTGAAACTAGACTCTATGGTCTGAGCTTAGTCCATGCTTGCCACTGCTTCTCAATGAATTGGGGGTTCTATGCCATGTAATCTTAGGATTTGTCTGGAGGGATCATTGTTGTATGGAGAATGAATGTGGCTATGGTGGATGTTTTCCATAGATGTACCCAATAAGTTGCAAGTGTTATTTCTGAAATGAATGGAGCCATTTGACTTTTGTCTGATGTGTATATTAGCACTGACTATAGAGAGAGGAGGGTTATCTGACAGGAGGTGTTGTGCTTGATTAATCATGACATCCTTATAGTAGTGGCAGGAGACTTCAATTATATCATGGATCCTCATGAGAAATAGGATGGCAGGCTGTTTATGGATGATACTAGGTCTCAAGAATTTAGAAATTTAATTCAATCCATCGGTTTAGTGGATTTGTGCTTTACTGGACCTACTTTTATTTGGTGCAACAACCAATAAGGAGGAGCTAGGGTCTGGGAGAGGCTTGATAGATTTCTAGCAATGGCCTCCTGGATCTAGAGATATTTGAATTATCTGGTTTGCTACTTATCGAGGATTGCATTTGACCACTGCCTAGTGTTATTTACTTCTGACTCCTCCTTCTGAAGCCCATTCTAGTTTGAAAAGTTCTGGCTTTCTTACCTTCGATCATGGGATATTGTACGGGAGCTCTGGAGATTACCAGTGAGGGGGGATGCTAGATATCGTATGTCGTGGAGGCTTGAGTTGACCCAACAGTGATTATTACAATGGAACAAGGTCAAGGTAGGTGATATCTTTTGGAGACTTGAGACTGTGGAGGCCGCTATCTCAGTGCTCCAAGAGTATGAGGATCAGGATGACGGGCTTGCTGATTATGAGTTGGCTAATCTTGGGGCAGACTCTCAGAGCACTATTTATTATTGAGGCAACAGGAGATGTTGTGAAGGCAAAAGTCTAGAATATGGTAGATCAATGAAGGAGACTGGAACATTAAATTTTTTTATTAGGCCACCATCATCCAGAGACACAGGTGTTGAAAAATATATCCCAAATCCAACCGTCTAGCTTATAAATGATTGAGATCATTTATGTAAATGTATATGAATTATTTATTAATAAAAATTATTTGATATATTTCATCATAAGATTGTACATCTCCTTAATCGAACTCTAAAAGATCCTTAGAACTACTTCTAATACGATAAAGAAGGATTTATCATATGGTTTTTAAAATTTATTTATGATCAAATGATATACTATTGATAAGGACGATAATTATATCAAGTATAGATCGTTATGTGCCATATGAGTTGGTTATCCTCTTAACTAAGAAGTATATTGACACTGATATGGTATGGAGGTGGGATATGATTTGCACCAAATGTGAACATTTTAGAGTACTCTGCTGTCAAGAATGTTATTCGAAAGAATATGGATATAATTATCTCTCTGATCTAAAATCACCATAGTGACTTGCAAGCAATTCACTGTACTTTGGTATAAGACTATTTAAATTTTTAATTCAATGATGGAAGATTTTTGGGTACAGTCAAGTACTTATTAAGTCGATGTACGAGTTAAGATGGGATTGATCACTCCAAGTAAAATTAGAGAGAATGTCTCAATGTGTTTTAATTTAGCAAAACCTTGGCTAGGATAGTCCTTATGAGAGTCACAGGATTGAGTAAGTTGAGACACTATAAAGATTACTATTCAAGAGTTGACAGTAAACTCTAATATTTTTATGAGAATTATTGATCGAGAGGATGAATTATACGATAACCATGTTCCAGTAGATTATGGATATTATGGCTAGATGGTCACTTCGATTGGTATAGGAAGCTTGTTTCTATGCTACTGGCTTAGTGTTTGAACCTATAGAATCATACATATAGAAGTTTCAATCCGATCAAATAGTTGATGAATGATTATGAATTATTGAAGGATTCAATTATCAATATGATTGATAATTAAACTAATATAATTAATTAAAAAAATTAATTAAAAATTAGATTGTTAATTGAATCAATTTGATTGAGTTATGAGGATTAGATCAAAACCACCAATTAGGTTATTGGATGACCTAATTGCTAAGAAAAATAAGATTATGATTTGATCAGATCTTGGACTCAATTAATCCTTAATTAGATTAAGAGCCTAATTAGATTAGGTCAACTCATAAGTTTGGGTCTAATCAAAGGTTGTTTGATTTGAGCCAAAAATATAAGAACAAAATAGTCCAATTGGATAGCACATTATCCCTTATGCCATGACTTAGCTACCATCCCTTATTCTCCATGCAAAAAGAGTTTGTGCATGTGAAACTTGGATGCCCAACACCTCATGCCACCCACTCTTTAGATAGGGTTAGGATTTGGAAAGTTTTAATTCAAAAAAAAATTGAGTTAGACTTCATTCCAATCTCCAACTCTATATTTTAGCCTCTATATAAATAGTCCTTTATAAGACAAAGGAGCATTAGTTTTTGTGAGAGCTTTTGGGCATGAGAAAATCAAAGAAAGAGTCTCTGGGTGTGAGCTTTGAGGTGGGCATCCTAGACGTGTAAGTTTCAGAGGAAATCATTTCTCTGTTAGAGGGAAGCTAGGGTTCTAAATGAGAACAAGAGAAGGCTATTCTCTTGTGATCTATCCTTTTTTCTCATTCTTTTGTTCAGCCATTAAAGAGAGTCTTCCGTAAGGAGTTAGCACTCCAGGAGCTGATGGACCGAGCTTCATGTGGATACCCTTAGAGGCCGTTCATGTGTGCAGTTGATGCAATGAACATGATCTATGCAAGCAGCAATCGTCGCATTAAGTTTAGGTATGAGATTCAATCTCATAATTTTTTGTTTCAGATTTTATATGCATAATATCATATTATAGATTTTGATTAAGGATATTTATAGATTAGATCTAATGCACGTTTATATTAAAATATTTAATCTAAAAGTCTTTCATTGCTATATTTTTAAAATAGTTTTGAAAATCATGCATAAAATTTTCATGCTTCTCCAACATTGGTATCAAAGTGTCTGGTTTCTTGTATGATATGATATGTGTTGCCCAAGTATGGCTACCCAAGAGGGAGGATGAATTGGATATTTCAAATTTTTAAGCTTAAGATATGAGCAAATTAAACTAATTAAGTATCAAATAAAATATATTATGTAATGTACAGTGAATAAAAATAATAAAATAAATGCTCACAATCACAAATACAATCATTTTATAGTGGTTTGGTGCCAAACTCAGCACCTACGTCCACTCTCCAAGTATATCCCATGAGAATTCAACTATAATTCATAACTAGAATTATAGTCCAATTATTTTTCGGGCTCACAATCAAATTCAGTTGATTTTTTTTGGCTCACCAACCAAAATCGTATAAAATTATTTTTTAGACTCACAATCAACTCGGTTTTTTCTGGATCACCAACCAAAATCTCATAATTGATTATTTTTCTCTAGGCTAACAATCAACCCCGATTGGTTTTAACTTTGGCTCACCAATCAAACCAATACAATCATTCAATTTAAGACTTGGATCTATCTAAGTTTTTTATCCCAAGAAATTTGAAACAAAATATAGAAATATAATTAAAACAAACTCTTTTGAATCACAAGAGAGGAAAATCTAAGTTGCTTTGCTTGTAGGCTTGATTTCTTCTTCTTTAATGATTGAGAGATTGTAAGGCTTCTTGATTCTCTTCACTCTTACTCTTATTTGCTTGAAGATGATTTATAGTGGAAAGATAAATGATCACTCTGAAAATAACTTCTTCTCTTCTTTTTTCAGTTTACTCCTTAGCTTTCTCAAAGAATACTCTATATATTCTCAAAAATATATTCTTAATGCTCTAAGGGTTTCCATATATATTCTTGAGGCTATCTACCATGTTTTGACATCTGGAGGATCTTCAGAAAGAGATCAAGCCATTGGAGATGAGAAAATAGCCATTGAAAAGCCCATGGAATGAAAAAGCTGCAAATCTGAAAACTAGCCATTATAGACATCGGATCGACTCAATTTGTAGTTGAGTCGGCTCAATCCTCTGGATCTTAAAAATTTTATTTTCTATGCTTTCTATCTTTTATTTTTATTAAGACTAGGTTGGCTCAGTCCTAGACTGGATCGGTCTAGTTTGCATGCCATGCGTGCCAAAAACTGTTTATGATTCTTTCTTCTCTAATTTGATTTGTAGGCTAGATTTACCTTCTTAACTTGATTTTATCTTGATTAATATATCGAGAAATACTTAAAAAAATTGTAAGCACTAAAAAATTTGACACTACACATCTTCATAAATATTGTTAGACTTTATAACTTATACTTAAAATTTTTTATCATCATCAAAATCAATCTTTAGATCAACAATCTTCCTCTTTTTGATGATGACAAAACTTTTGACTATATGCAAAATAATATATAGTGAGTTTCTAAAAGATTATGTATTTTAAAGGCATAATATCACTAAATAATAAAAACATACTTCATTCTAATTAAGCTCAAGCATATACTCAATAATAACTCTTTTTCTTTTTGATAGCATCAAAAAGAATAATTCAAAAAGAAGATTACCAATAAAATCATGAAGGTAAGCTCCCCCTTAATATTGTAATCAATTGAGTTTGATTTTTATTCAAAAAATTGCTTCCCCTTACTATATGCTAACTTTCTTAGTTTCATTTCTTGCTTGCTTTTGATACAACTAACTCAATCCTTATAGTTATTGGATTTTGCATCTCATAATCAAATTAAAATCATGTTATGACAAAATTTTGATATAATATGATTTATTTTCTCCATTTACCAAATTTTCTCTTCCTTATTATTATTAAGAGTATTTATTATAATTCAAGATACCAATTGAGTTGAAAAAATTTCTTTAAGAAATCCAACTTATCAAACAAATATATAAATATTTCAAATTATTCTTAAACTCTAATCATGAAAGTTCATAAATTATTTTAATTTAATATATTTTTAATCAATTATAATAGTCAATCAAAATAACATTATCAAAATCAACAAGAGAAAATATTGAATCATTTGACATCCAATTGGTGGTATAATAATCAATCAAATCAAATGAGATCAAATCAAGATTAGGTCAAAGGAAAACTATATAAGGGCTTCAAAAGTTACGTTCAACTAAGAAATTTTTAAGTCTTTAGAGATCAAGCTAAGATATAATATAAATTATCAAAGTCAAGCACTTAATCTTTTACGACTAGAGTATTGATAAGCATCATAAATTCATCAATAAAAATATTAATTTATTAATTAATTTATATTAATTTTTAAGAATTATTAATCAATTTATATATAATTTTTAAGAAATTTATATTTTTATTAATTAAAAAATTAATTAAAAAATAATAAAAATTAAAAAATAAAATTTTATTATTAATGGAAAGAGCTCATTTTTTTGATCATAACAAAATAAATTTTAAGTAAAACAGAGCTAAAACGAAAAAGATACAAATTTTTAAAGATATAAAATAAATAAAAATTAAATAAAAAAAGAAAACGACTCAGCCGGCTCCGCAAGCCGAGCGACCAAGCCAAGCTAAGCCATCAAGCCGACTCAGCCATTGAAGTCATCAGTCGGTCCACGATCCAGGCGTGGATCGTCAGCTCAGCAACCGATGAATTAGAGCTTGCCACGTGGTGGACTTAGACCCCTAAAGGGTCTACAGAAATTTATCGTGGCTCATAAGGGTAATTTAGTCTTTTCGCTCGACAATAGCGGCACTGATTGGTTGCGGTGTGTGGTGCGGTCGGTCCACGCGGTCCATGGGAACAGTGATTGTGCGATCGGACGGCTGTGGTTATTTACGATCAGGATCGGATGGCTGTGGTTGCTTCCAGATTTGATTCAGCTGCAGACATCACGCGGATCGCCATCGGATGGCAACGCTCGATCCAAACGATGATTCGATGGTCCAGAAAGCTCCCGACGGCGATCAAACTCTCAAGCGCATGATTTGCGGCCATATCCAATGGCCAGAAATTAATCCGACTTGATCTGGGCCAATACGCATCCGATTTTGATAATTTTTGGACCGTTGGATTCCTGTTGAATGGCTGAATTTTATCAGATTTATCAGAGATGTATCAGAGCTATTTTGATTCAAATTTTACTCAAATTTTTTTATATTTTGATGATTGCAAAGGCCATTAGTCCCATATTGCCCAGAAGCAAACTTTTTGACCCTCCTAGCTCTATAAAAAGGACCCCAGACCTCCAAAAATTAATATCTCTGATCAAGGTGAAGCTTTGGTACAGGACGAAGCCAGGCTATGGGTTAAAGACTGCTTCAAAGCAATGGGTGCCGAGAAGAAGAGTCGGGCTTCTACACCATCTTTCTGCCTATGTTGATCCAAAATCAAAGATCAGGCTATTTTATTTTATTTTTTTTTCTTTTTAAATTTTATGTATTTAAATTCTAAAATTTTAATTAATAAAAATTTTATTTTTATACTTTAATTTTTTGCTTTTTATTTTTATTATAATTTAATTTCTATACTTTAAATTATTGCTTTGCAAGTAGATGCTATGATCTAACTAGTAGATCTTAGTACTAAGTTTAAATTCCTGCATCTTTTAATTTTTACTTTTTATTTTCCGAATCCCAAAACTCTTCTCCTTTTCTTTTCAAAAATCAAAGATTTTAAATCTAAAAATACTACCTTCCCTGTGGATTCGATCCGACTCACCGCTATCTACGCATTTTCAATGATTTTAAGAAGTCAGATTAAACTGATAAACACGGTGTCTTAATGATAACATCGCGTTCCTATCAAGTTTTTGGCGCCGTTGCCGGGAAGGCATGGATATTAAATTTTTAATCTCTTTGATTTTTCTATAAATAAATTATAAATAAAATTTTTACTTTCTTATAAATATTGCTTGCTAATTTTTTTTATTATTTTGCAGAAAAAGAGATTAAAGAACAAAAAGAATCAGGAGTTTTGCTTGGTGAGATCAATCCTAACCGTAGTCCTCTTTTCTTTTTATTTATTTATTTATTTATTTTATTTTTAAATTAATTTAAAAAATATCCATTTAAACCTAATTAAAAGCCTCATGATAAGATTAGAAACCCTAACAGCTTAGAGCATGCATCATATTATTTTTATTTTTTTTATTTTTTTTATTTTTGGTGATTGCTGGAGGCAAGGTAAGCCTTTCAGAATTTAATTAGTTGCATGCATCTAGTTTAAATTGCATAAAACTCTTTGATTGAATTTTTTTTTTTGTGCATATTCATATTAAATCAAATTAAGGGCACAATCTAATTAAATAAGATAAGATGGAGATTTGATCACCCTTCCTTAGCCCACATGAAGGAAAATCCTGATTTTTCGGTCCAGGTTCGTTCAGATCTGATTAGATCAAGAGATATATTTCAAAAATTTTCTCTTGATCTCAATCAGATCTTGATATATTTCAGATCTGATTCTTATTATTTTAATAAATAAAATAAAATAAGATAAATTAAATCAAATTCAATTTACCTGATTTGGGTAATCCTATTATCCTGTAGATGATCCTGATTGCAGCGGAAGGTTCTGGATCTTAGCCATGCAAGCGTCTGCCTCTACCGGTATCCACTCGAGTTGGATCTGGAGATCCTCTTCTTCTCTATCACACCTCCAAAAATCAGATCTGATCTGATCTGGAGGATCTTCAAAAACTTCTTGAAGATCTGCAGTCTCCTTTGCAGCAGCGCAGCCTTCTGCTTTTGATCGCCTTCCTTGATCTGAATCGCACCAAACTAAGTCCAAACACTTTTGGACAAGGAGAGCAAGGGAGAAGAGACTATGGCATGGAGAAGGAGGGGAGAGAGGCAGCCTTTGGGACGTGGAAATCTCTATTGACTTTCACTCTTCATTTCAATTAGGGTTGGACGCAGGTCTTATTTATTAGACCTCTTG